>ML848488.1:15884-29866 GCA_009831015.1 Picea engelmannii | reverse complement strand
AGGGGACCACTTTGGAGTTCATCCATATTTACTTCTTATCAACCATGAAAAAACAATAATGAGTCATATTTACATAAAAAAATATTGGGTCCATTACCCAAGCCTTTGTGCTACAGGGATTTCTTCAAGGGTTGACATCAATGTCAATCGACCTTAATCAACAGGTATTGCTCCTTGTATCCTCATAGTGTGCTATCATTTATTCTGTGAAAATTGTCCAAGTGATGAGTGATTTGCGAGAAAAAATCCATCGATACCATACAAATTTATTGGGTTCTAAATATAAAGAATCAATTCGTACCTTTTGTGTATGTGGCACATTATGTAGATCAAATAATTACTCCATCTGAAGTATCCATGTGATTGGGTCCTTGCCATCAAACTTCCTCATATCGATCTTAGGAACGTGGTTGGTATTCAACCCAAAGTTGGAGTTTCTCCATTCTTGATTCACCTTCCTTGTGTCCTCATCATGAATTTCATGGGATACATTTTCACTTTCAGGTGTCCTCCCTATTAGGAAAATTTTCAATCCTTCCATGATCTCCCCTTTAAACCATCCATCTTAGTATCCAACTTAGGTTCCATTGAATCCATCATCTCTTGTAGTTCATCTTTGGTTACTGTCTTCTTTTGTAAATCATTTATGTCCGTATGCGTTTCTTCACCTTCATCAATAGTCTAAGTAGGATTGTCTGGAGGCTTATTTGGTGTAGAAGTTCCCTTTTTTGGTGGCATGTTGGCCAAGTATCACTTTAAACCTTGATTTTGAGGTGGTTCTGCTAGACAATATTCCTTTTATTGTATCTCCAAAATTTCGGCCCTTATGAGTATGAAAGTTTATTTTTTGTAGGTATCTTATATTTATTATCTTCAATTCCACAGGTCTAATAAAAATTGGATGTGCCAAGTGGAATTTACGGTAACTTCCCCACAACTTGCTGATTTTTGGCCTTTCCAGAAGATCTCACTTGTATAGCGTGCCCCGCACAAAATAATTGATATAAATTTTGAAACTCGTACCAGAACTACTATGGGCTGTTCAATATCCAATGCAATCAGTATCACTCAATTTTGATACTCTAGGAAGAATTTATGATTGTTTTACCCGAAACACCTGCTTGAGACTAGTCAATAGGACTAGTCAGATACCCTATCTTCCACAGGGTGTATCTACAAATTTAAGATGACCCATAATCTGAAATTGCTACCACATATACCTTACTAATTTATAAGAATACCCTTTTGATTTCAGGGTCTGAAATGTTACAAATTTTTTTTTATAGCGAAAATTCCGCAATGACTCAATTCAGGGTGATTCCAGAACCCTATCTTACAAAGGCTGTATCTCCGAAAGTATAAGGCCTCAATACCTAAAATTTTAACCGAAAGTACCTTGATTTGTCTGCTAAATATCATCCAAGCTGTTCCTTCTGAATCGTTGTATACAAAAATTTATAGGGAAAATGAAACGGTATCTCAGATGTAGCAGCAAAACCCCAAGACCTTAAGCTCTGACACCATATGTTAAGAACCAAATATCAATATAGCATAGAAAAATCTCAAAATAAGTACTCAACACCTTGAAAAAGAGAGAATTTCATATAATAAACCTCTTCAAGGGGGCAACCTCCTTTTACTCCACATAAATGTTCAAGTACAAGATGATTCCAAATGAAAATGTCTCCTTGGTATATAAAGGAGACTAGGAGGTATAATTACAACTAATGGAATAAAAACGACATAAATAAAATAACATTACTAATTTAATATGCCCCAATTATGGAGTAATGAGCCAATATTAGGGATTAACAGGTCTACTGTTCTTCTCGTCCAGCGGGGGGACGAGATCCCTATATGGAGCCTATGTTGAAACAAAGTTTATTTTTCTTCTCTAAATCCAAGTCTCCTTTTTTCTCTGGTTACGGAGCCACCCTTAGTTATAAAAATGAAGTCGAATGTCTTTCGCGATTTTTGGATTTCGTGGTTCGGCTATTCACAAAGTATGTTTTTTTTAACAACTCCAAGATCCCGGTACCGAAGTCTCAAAAAAGCCACGTTTTAAAAGGAATTGAACCTTTTTTTTAAATGATAATTAAAAACGTCAACGACTTTCTAAGACTTTCGCATGTTTTGTTTTGGCCATTTCAACTCGAACAACTTTTCAAAGTCCCGACACGCTTTTCAGAAAATACCTTTTAATCATGATTAATTAGGTTTTAAAAATACTTAACGAATCGTTAATCAATCACAATTCGAGAAATCGAGAGTCGACCTTGAGTCTCCTTAAAACCCCGATTCCTGGAGTCACAAAATTCTTAGAAGCTAATGCTATGTTTATTAAGAAGTAAGAAGGTTTAATGAAAATAAATCCCATCACGATTTCACAATTCGGGATTTCATGCGTTAAAGAGTTGTTGGAGTCACGATACTCCAATCCACGAAAAGTAAAAGACTAAACCCTGATCGTGATTACTCAAAGGGTTAAAACAAGTGGTTAGCGCCTAAATAAATTCCATCATGGTTTCACGATTTGGGATTTACTTGTGTCATACCTCTTGGGACACGATGTTCAAAACTCCAAAACATGAAATACCAAAAGAATTAAGTTCTTAAACGCAATGAACTTAACTTTAAAATGAGATCAATGATATTAAATAACTTTTCGTGTTTCTCTATTTTAGAGTTTTCGATGACATTCCTTTTGAAATCCCAATTTTGAATCGCTGATATGTGGAAGTATCTATAACGGATTAATGGAGATATTTTTAACATAAAGTACATATCTTCATGCATACTATACCCATTAAAGCATTTAATTTTTATTGCCTGTATCGGTACGCTAAATTTAAGACAAGCGGAAGATTAATAAAGGTTTGTTATTTCGAATTTCATTCTTACTTTCAGAACTAGGAGCGAGTTACATTCATAATAACTTACACATTCTTTCTCTGCAACATGTTTTCATTTCAACACAAACATCATGGCGCCCAGAAAAGCGCCTAAGAAGAGAGAGGAGGAAGGTGAAAGCTCAAATCCGGATGGAGATGTTGTATCAGACACTATGACACATGTTGTGGATTCAATCAAATCCTGGAGTTAGATTTTTGAAAACTTAGACTATGAGATTAAGAATTGCCTTGACGATTTCGGTAATGAAAAGACTGAAAATAAACTCAAAGACATAGAAGAGTCTGAGCTTCATAAAATAGCCACATGGTCGAGACTCATTCCATATAATGACATGGTATGCTGGGCTTTAGAGAAAATCGACGTTCAGATAAGGAGCATTCTAAACAACCAAGGGGTCGTCGTCGGCTCATTCAGACCCGAGAACATCCAAGTAATGTAGAAACTGCCCCCTACTTCTAAATACATTTATAATGCCGAATTCATAGAGGAATTTCAAATAAAGGAGTGTACAAAATTCGATCAAACATATCCAAGTATAATCAAAGACTGGTGGGGAATTCCAACGAGATTTAGAGATGATAACCATGGCATTTATGCCAAAACTTCATTAAACAAAGAAATGGTCTATATAGCTATGATGCTATGTAGACTCTTCGGGAGGAAAATCCCTACACATTTCCCTGCAGAATGGGTACCACTTCTACATGAAGTAGCTGAGGGTTTCAGTTTCAACTGGGGTAAATTTGTATCAGACAATCTAGCTAATGAGGTTGCAGAGTACCAAACAACAAAATCGAAAGGCCAACCTGCATCTTTTTACATGTCTGCATATATTATGGATGCTGTCTATTACATGACTCCATTCCCTTTGATGAATTGGAGCTGGAACCCATCCTGTGTGGAGCCCATTCATGTTTATCACTCTAAGTTATGGGAGGATAATGTTAAAGATTTATTTTATGAAATATGTCACTACGTAGTGATACCTTTGCACCAAATTTTGTATGGTTATGAACCCCCTCGTATTTTAGATCAAATCATGGGAAACCTTAGGGCGATTGCAGATTGGTTTATTGAAGAGGGTTTCTCCTATGTCAGGGTATTCGGGTGCTTGATTCCTCCTCACGCACTTTCGAAGTTCCTTCTTGATAGATTGGTGTGCAGGGAGATGGCCTACAAAATAGTAACTGGAAGCATCGACACAGAATTGAAAGCAGCTCAGAAGAAGTTTTGGCTAGTTTTTCCTGCACAGATTGGGAAGTATTCATTGCTTAACTTTGGTCATTCCAAGGTAGAAGATGCAACACTGGAGGACATCAAATTGGTAGATCTTGAACTCAGAAAACATGATCCCTATCAAATTGTAGGAAATCATCTTGCTCATTGTAATATGAAAATATATGAACATGAAGATTCTTCCTGCGATGACATGTTCAAGAGAGCCGGAACCTATGAAGAAATATTAGACAGAGTTCAGGAATTATCACCTGACCTACAGACCAACTTTCTGACTTTCCAGAAGCACATGCGAAGTGGTTTGCCAAAGATACTATAGGGAGAATCAAAAACCCCTCCTCCAGCTCAAGGAAGTATTCCCCCGGTTTTCAGATCAGAGGTTCATGATAAAGGGACTACGGAGGAAAATCCAAAGAAGAGTGAAGCATATTCACAAAAAGAAGAAGCTTCACAAACAGAGCACCCAAAGTCAGAGACATAAGTTAGGCTCAAGACACCTTCAAAGTCGAGTCAAATGATTCCTCCTTTATCATCAAATATTCCTCCTGATATCCCCAAAACAACAGAAGAAACTAAATCTTCAGAATTGGGAAGCCCTATTACATCATTAACTCCTTTACAATCAACCTTTGGGACTCCCCATTTGGAAGTCATATATGTAAGCAACCTTAATCCTATCTCTAGAGAAGAGATACCTTCCTCCGACTACTTTTTTAGTAGGAAGAGGAAGGCTGTAGTAAAATAGGAAATGCATCTGAGAGAAGGCACAATGGTGAAAAAACATAGATTGCTCGTAGATGAGAAAAACCTAGAAGAGGAAGATTTCTCCACAGAGGTAGCAGGCTCTATGGGAGATTTGACAACGACCAATTTATTCTCAGTTGATTCTTAGAAAACAAGGATGAAAAAAAAAATCAAATGATATCTTAGTTGCAGGAACAAATAAGGCACACAAAAAATAATATTCGAGAGGAGGTAAATCAAAGAGTTGAACACACCAGAACTGCTGACAAACAAGAATTGTAATTGTTGAAGTCTAGTTTAGATGAAGAAAACAAGAAGATGCAAATGAGTCAAGTACAAGTTATTTGACAGGAATAATTAGTGAGATGGCTACAGGCTGAATTGAAGTCCATTGAAGGAAAAGTTGTGAATATAACAACATTTCAAGCCCAAGTATTAGAGGTGCATGAGAAACTACAAGCAGAACAATAAAACATGTTTTCTAAAATAGAAATCGTTCAAAAATACTTCCTGGAAATAAGCCACTCACTGGATAACATTTCTTTCAGGGAAAAAGAAGCTACAGCAGCTCGCGTTGCTTTTCAAAGGGAAGTAGCGTTTTCGGATAGAGAGGAAGTACCAGCAATCCCAAAGCTGACTGTAGAAGAACATATAAGGGGAGACATCATATTAAAAACATGGGAGACCAATATTGCCTAAATCAGGAAAATGGCAAGAGAAGTTAAGAAAGAATGTGAAGAAGTGTTTGATCAACTAGATACAAAAACACTGGGCATTGGAAAAGGTGATTGTCCTGGGCAATTAGGACAGATAAATGTTGTAAGGCATCAAATGCATATCAAGGAGAGCTAGAATGAAGCCTAGCTTGAGATTTCACAATTGAAGCAACTTGACATCACCCAAATAGATAAGTGGCTAATAAATCCAAATCTACAATTGCAGTCGACAAAGTTTGACAAGGGAAATATTAAAGATAGGATGCCCAAAATTCCGAGGAAGTTAGATGTGTTTGAAACAAAGGATACGTCAGAACCTTCCAGAATTTTGGTGCAGTTTCTAGACAAGTGCATCGAGTGTTTGGGACTGAGCGAAGGAAGTGTTTCAAAGAAATGATTAAGTAACGCATGTGTGCTCATTTTTGTCCAAATGGTAAAAAAAAGTAAAAAGTAACCGAGCAAAATGGTTCGAATTTCGTATTCTATAGCCGTTAGCACCTAGGAGATTAGGAGAATACCAACCATCTAGGGTTGATGATTTTATTTGTATAAATACATTTTTGAAAGATACACCAAGGGATTTTTCCTTGGCTGATTGTAGCAGAGAAATTTTTCATTTGCCAAAATTAATACAAATGCAAATCGAAGACTCCAGATTCTGTCAAGTTTGAGTTATGTGTTCCTCTGTTATTTCATATTTAACATCATTTATTATATATCTTTGATGAATTCTTAGTTGCAATTTAGTACAACATCTACTGTGGTGATTGATTCTTTTAGTCATCTAATCGTTTACAACTTTTCCTCTGTATCGGCTATCAGCAGGTACAAGACCTGTGAATCACTTAGATTTCTATATCTTATGCTTCATTTAAGTATTTCTTGTCTATTTTCTTCTTCTGTCACAAAGTGAGATTCTTCCTTGGTTGGTGCTTCGCATTGTTCCACAACTTTATGTATTCTTCCATTCCATGCATGATTTTCAGTTTAACTCAGATATGGGAAACGACCTTTGATTTTTTTACACTATTAATTCAAAATTTGGAAATTTTTCTTACATAATCTAAAATAGAAACAACAACCTAAAAAACAACAAATCCTTAAAACTCTTTTTCCTCCATGACTGTACCTGTTATGAGACAACCCAATATCGAACCCAGTCTTACAGATTAGACCAGTATCGCTTTAAGTCTTTTTAACACCATCTCAAAAATTGCTACCACCTAGGTTGAACTTGAATGTTCGTGGGCAGCCATTGAGCAAGACATCAACGCCCAGGAACAATTGAAAGCTAGAAAAAGACAACTTAGAAATCAACCATAGCTCCTTTTCCTTTAAAGAGTTGTTTTTTCCTTTCTTTATATCACAGACCCTCTTTTCGGATGCCTAGACTTTATACTCTCAAGCCTTGAGTATAAAATCTGGAACAACAGTTTCATTGCACTCTCATTATTTGTCTTACTGTTTCATTTTCAAAAAACAAAGAGGTAGAAGCTTGTTGGGTTTTACGATGGTTTCTAAGGTTTTTTCCTTTGATATATTCTAGTGTGAATATTGGGTCTTTAAATTCTGCTAATATTGAAATTGTCTGAATATTGTTCATTACCCTTACCCTTTCACACCAAATTTATGTTGCTTAGTAATAAACCATCTTGCCACCTCGATGCAGTGATATACATCTCAAAGAAACCATGTGTTGTTTTTTTATACTCTCTTCTTGGGGTTAGGGTTTAATGGTTATTTCAAACTTCTGTTTGGGTTTCATTTTTGTATTCCTCTCTCTGATAATTTTTGGTCTCTAGCCAAGGTTATTTTTAAGAAAGAATGGAATATCTTCTCGACCAAGTTTCAAACCCATGCATTGAAATTGATTGGGTTATCCTAAGTTCTTAACCCTGGTTTTTACACTTTTGTGTAATGAAGAATTTGTTTCAAATTATAAAATGGTTCTTGGGTTGTTTCGAACTAGTAACCCTAGCACTCTTCGATATTCACCTTTCACAGTGGGTATAAAAAGGGTATTATCCAGTTCAATTCTTGGTCATGATTGGAGGTGGAAGAAAATGAATGAAGTATGTTTGATTGGTTTTGTTTGACAGATGAAGATGGTTGTTTTGAAAGTAATGTGTGATACACAAAATAATTTGGAACGCTAAAAATGTTTTTGGGGCCACACCTGTATGTTTTGTTTACACACATAAATTGTTTGGAATTAGTTCAGTTTGAACTCGAATACTTTGAAGAATAAGCTATAGGATTGCAATATTATTTTTGGCTTAAAAGGGTATGTGAATGGTTTGTTCTCTTGAGATAAAAATTTCCCAAATCCAGTTTCGACTTCAATGTGCAAATGAATGATTTAAATGATGATATAATTTTTATCGATTTATTGGTTGTTCACATGCTAAGTTTTAAAGGCACATACATTTTCTCTTGAAGTCAAAATTAAGGCTCATTGCATTTCATTGTTTGGAAAATTTTGGAAATAACTCAGATGTTGTCGTTGAATGAAAAATCCAAATGAATGGCATATGTTGTCAAATGTTGAATATACTTGTAGATGGTTTTAGATATTAGAATAAAATGTGATAGGTTTTGAAGACTACATGTTTGGTTTTATATTTATAGGATTAGATCCCTCACACTACCACTTTACATTAGTTATTCCCTCTTTCTCATCTCCATCTGTCATTTCAAAAGATAATTTATTTTACCCCCTGTGATATTAAAATTGAAAGCTTTCTCTCAGAGATTGATATTAATATTCAAAGGGAAAGAATATTTTGGGGATGATATGTTGACCAAAATTATGTTATGGAATGATATATTTGACAAGTTCAATTTTGCTCAGGGCCAAACCCCTTCATATTCTCATTTTTCATGAATTATTCCTAGCTCCCAAGTTTCACCTTCATTTAAATTCATTTTTCTCCCTCTGATGATTACTTGATGATGGAAGAGTCACAATGATGAGCACTCAATGAAGCATAAATAAAGAAATTGTTGGAGGATAACCAGGCTTCACAAATATTTTAAATTATTTTGAACATGTGCCATTTTCTTTCCCTTAGCATTATTGCATTTTCCACGCATTACAAACCCTACCATATTCCCCAAATACATTTGTTTTCCCACATTCATAGATAATAATTGTTTCACAAATTGAAAGATAGAACTGATGTTTTGGAAAAACTTTCCTTGTATGTCCATGGTTGATTTCATGTTTGTTTCCTGTCAAACAAAGCTATTCTAAGATATGTTATGCAAATAGTATTTGTTGTTTATTAAGCTATTGTCTGCATGCTCTAACTTTACCTTGTATTTATAGATGATTTTATTCACTAGAGGAAGTGGTGGCAGAGGAAACATGGGTAGAGGAAGAAGACCAAATTAATTTTGGGGAAATAAAAGACTTCGCTTGTTAATCCATTTTGATGCCAACTCTGAGGATTAATCAAATCCTACATACTGGTTTATTTCCTAGTATTTCCAAAGATGTAGACTTGTCAGGAGTAGGCATAGGAGAACAAGTAATCCTCAAGTACCAAAAAATGGATTTGATTTATTCCTAGTCTCATATGATTTATGAGATCATTCCAAATGCTCCTCACTTGTATACTAATCCTACAAAGTTGATGCAAGGACCTCATGGTGATGGTGTGATTGGTTATGTTGGAAAGACTACATTAAATCATGTGGAAAATCAAGGGTGAGGTAGAGAAACTACTTAGAGTTGGATTTATCTATTTGGTTCCCTTAACTGAAAGGGTATCCGATCCAGTTCCCATCATGAAGAAGACAATGGTCCACGAATTAGGCATTGCACACCCAGACTCATACTACACAGGTGATTGTGTCAAAGAAATGAGCACAAATACAATCTGCACAAGATGAAACATGAAACACAACAAAATGTTGAATGGGGTCTACTCATTTTCATCAATTATATTAATAGATTGCATACATAGGTATGCATAGATATATCATATTCTTTTGAGTCCTTTCATCTTCCTCCCTATGGGCCATTTCCTTATGTAGATATTGCATGCTTCATGTGTTTCGCCTCTTCACTTTGTTTGCAATATTGAACTTCTTCTCTCACCTCTTTGTTTCATAGATTCCAAAAATATTATTCTTCCTTTTTATTCCTCTTCCTCTAGTATCCAATCACTCAAGTTTCATTTATCTTCTCACAACAACCAATCTTATCCATCCTCCATGAAACCTATATCTTCCTTATTCTATTTGGTAATGCCTCTTGCACAAAATTTTTTCATCTCTTCGAGGTTCAACTTCTCTCTCTTGAAGTTTTCTTCTCGAGGACTTCTCTGCTCTTCCTTTACATGTCCCATTTTCTTTCTAAAAAATATAACATTCTCCCACTTGGAGCCAACTTGAATTCCTACATGTTGTACCAATTTATCATCCTTACCCTCGACCTTTGGGATTTCATTGACTTCAATTTTTCTTATTCATTGTTTCTTAGCTCGACATCGTTGCCACAAAAACTCTCTTTCGACTTGCTATACCTAATTTTCCATCTTCCTCTATGTGCACAATAATTTGTCTTCCCATGTGCATATTATTTTGTGCTTGTTGTTTCTTATGTGCACCAACATGATGTTTGTACCTCCTCACCTACTTCTTATTCCTTGCACTCACCTCATTAGTTGTCTTTTGTATTGCTTCGACTAGACATTTATATAGAGGCTCATGCATCACCGAAAAAGGTGTTCTCAAACAAATATGTCCAAAAGTAAGCACTAGTAGACACCCCAGAATGTGCCATAGTGGTAAAGTTCTCACCCTGAAGATGAATATTAGGTGGAAAATATGCATGTCCAAAGATTGAAAGTTAAAGGATTTTAGGACGAAATTTTTTTATTGAATGCAAGAGTTCAAGTATAATGGCCTCATTTATTAATATATTTCCGGGTTATTTATTTTCTATGCAAATTTTAATAGATTTTTAGTTTCTTAGAGAAAACACCGAGGGTGATCATTGATCATAAATATCCTCATGATCAAGTGCAACTATATTATTTCATCATCTATGTGATTAATGTATGAAACATATGGATTCTAGAAATGAAAACTAGATACAACTAGAGGAGAGGAGAACACTTGCATATTCAACAAAGAAGAGGACAAGAATGCAACCCTAAAAGGGCATTTAGTCTCTTTAATCCGAATTATATATTTGGTTCTCTTTCTCCCTCTTTATATTGACTAGAATCTAGCATAACCCACTCAAGTGTCTCTAAGGGTCTGCTAGATTAGTTTGTGAAGAACTTTCCTATATGAGAATTCTTGTGACATTTAGTTTCTACTTACTAAAATTAAATATTAATAATTGAAACTAATCAAAGTAATAACACATATTGTGGAAACAAAAGTATATTCTATAATGAAAAGTGAAAGATAATCTAGATTTTTGAATCAATAATTGCAAAATTGAATTTGGTACAAGGGACCAACAAAAATGAAACTGAAGTGAAAGTGGAATTGACATTGATTTTTAAGTCCTGAATTGAAATGACTGTTTTTGAATTGAAATGAAAGTGGTTTGATGATCAAGGTAACACATCAATGCCCAAAGTAAATCGTATTCCATATTTTCATCACAAACATTCAATGTTACTATTTATATATTAAAACAAAACAAAAAAAAAAATATACAAGTATGCATGTGTGTAATATAAACAAATTGTGGGTGTAAGAGAGGAGTGATTTATTTTTTGAATTCATTCTCGTAAGTGCAAAATTTGCAAGAAACAAAAAAATTGTGATTTGATTTTAATTACAAAATTTCAGACTTCGAGAGGTAAATTTCATCACTAAAAGTGTTGCAAATAAAAAATAAAACCCGCTGGCAAAGAATTTTACAAAGAACGGAAATAATAACTTTGTACAAAATCAAAATCAAAGCGAGTAAGCAAGTAAAAAATCAAAATAATTTTCATGAAGTGTGTGCTATCATTGTGGGTCCCTATAACCTTATTGGAATCTTACAAGAATCAGATTTAAGGTGTTTAGTCAACATTGTCAAATTTTGATCCCTTTTAAGTCAAAAAATGAAATAAAAAATGTTTGATAATCAGGGAAATACATTAACTTCTAAAGTGAATGATACTTTGTATTAGCATCGAAAGCACAAATAAACTATGTCTTAAAAAATTGATAACTGAATATATTGAGCGTTATCATTTAGTTATGAGTTTGTTTCTTTGTACTTAGTGATCCTGTTGTGATTTACGTGAAATAAGACTAAACTAAATTTCATTCTACCTATTTTAGTATATTAAGGGAGCCAGGACAAAACACCGTTTTTTTTGGTGACTAGGATGACACTTCAAAGTCAAAGGGGTTTTTTTTGCAGTTGTGGGGGAGTTTTCATAACTTGTCTTGGCATCATAAGATTTACCTTTGTTCTCCTCCAAGTCACGACCGAGAAAAATAAAACTAGAAGACGAGGGCAGCGGGGTTAAGGGGGGTCTAGCTGAGGTAGTCTCAAAACTTGGCTAGGTTGAGAGGAAGTATTTTATGTCAAATGCCAAGTCGAAGGCCTTGTTTGAGATAAGGGAGGGAAAACAACAAACCATTAAAGGGGTCCTTTGAGTAGAAAACCCCCAGAAGTATGTTCCATCATGTTCATTTTTTCATTCAACATAATAGGGTTAGTGAGTGGCCTCAAAAGGCTATTCCTCAAAAGAATGTTTACAGTCTATAACTCGAATGTCATATTATTTAAGGATACAATATGCATTGGGCCAAAAGCTATTGAATTTATATCTTCTCTATTGAAAGATCATAATTTCTTCTCAATCGATGCACAAGGTTTGTCGAGGGGTCTAGTGTCTGGATGGAATGATAATTTTGACATCATCAATACTATGTGTCTTGATGGGAGTATCATCCTGGAAAGAAGGGAAAAGTTCAAGATCAAGAGTTCAGGATTGTGAACCTATATACACCTTACAGTGACATAATCCACATCTTGGACAATCTAAAAGATTGGGATATTTTGTTAGGGGGAAATGTGCCCATGGGGGGGGTGCGATTTGAACTTTAGAACACTCAATATTATTGAGGTGAGGTCGCACAACCAAATCCATTGGCAAATTATTCCACTCACCTTTTTGAGGATTTAAAACTGGTGGATGTTGAACCCCATAAAGTAGTACCTACTTGGAGAAATTTGAGGAGAGGCAGGGGGTGGAATCTCAAAAAGGATGAATCACTTCTTGGTGGTAGAGAGGGTACTAGAAGTTGTGAGTATATAAAAATCATGGGTAGGTATCAAAGATATTTCAAATCATTTGCCTATTTTTCTATAGATGGAAATGGTGAATCGGAGATCCACTAGACCTTTTAAATTTAATCACAATTGGATAAATGAGGAAGATTTTAGAAATTTGGTCATTGGTAATTGGAAAATTTATGAAGAGTTGAGTGGGGCGTCATCCATGCGACAATTCCAATTTTTTTTGGTTCATATAAAAAGGCCAACAACAGATTGGTTTCGAGAGAGATTCAAAGTCAACCAAAAAGATTTAAGGAAGTTAAAAGCACTTTGCAGGATCTGTTTGAGAAAAATTCCAGTGGGGTTTTGTTGGATGAGGAGGTAGTGAGGTTGAGAGACTATGAAATCAAGAAGAAACATCTCTTATAATTGGAGGAATTTGAATGGTGACTCAAAAGCCGAGCCATTTGGCTAGCCGAGGGAGACAACAATACAATTTTTTCCCACAAGTTTGTTGCACATAGAAACAATTTCAACACTATTTGGGAGATGGAAAGTTTGGATGGGAATAGAGCTACCTCATTTAGTGATTTAGCCTTGGCTAGTAAGTGACAATTTCACTCTTTGTTTATGGAAAAGGATGAAAATAATATAGGTGAAATAATGCGGGTGTTAAGATTGTTTAAAAGGTTTTTCAATGATGAAATGAATACTATCATGGAGGCTGAGGTTATTGGAGAAGAACTGGAATATGTATTGGGGGATTTCAAGAAGGAAAAAAGTACAAGTCTCGATGGATGGATGGTGGAATTCTATCATGGGTTTTATGAATTTTTGGAGAAGGATCTCATTCATTTAATTAGGGAATCAAGAAGAACAGGAAATATCTTGAATGTTGTGAATTCTTTGTTCATAGACTTCACACAAAAAAGAATGACCCCTCTGTTGGGGCTCAGAAATGTCCTATTCTCATCCACCTTTCCCTTAATCATTCTTCAGATTTCATCGCCCCATTAACCTTTCATGATATCATTTCCACAAATATACTTGGGTTTCACCTTATTGTTCTCCACTTTATTCATTTTAGTATTTAAAAGGAATTTGTGATTAAATGTTAGAAAATCAACATG
>ML848487.1:22432-33389 GCA_009831015.1 Picea engelmannii | reverse complement strand
GAATTGATCTACAAGCATCAATTAAACAAACAAAAAAGCAAGCAAAAGAAAATGTATGAAGGTTTTCGTTAAGTGATAAACAAGGACAATAAAACCAAACAAATTAGAGATCAATGTGAATATTCAAAGTTACATCAATATAACCAGAGTAGATCTATGTCATGTGATCATAAACTCACCAATCTATCCAGCCAAAAAGATGATGGAGATAATCCTTTGTTTCGTGTTTATCATGAAATGGTGGAACACACACTAGCAACCTCAAATGATTTATAGAGGGTTGCGTCTCTATGTACCTTATGTAACATCCCGCTCTGGCACACTTGCAAAACTTATTCTTTGAGGACACTTGCTCGCAAGTGATCTGGATTTTTATGATGATAAAACGTTTTCCTTCATTATGATGCATTAAGTTAGATGACAGGATGTTTTTACTACTTTGATGTAGACAGGTGCTACTGACTCAGTTTCATTGAGTGTCTAGGGTTTCGGACCTCGAGGATGCAGGGGCATCGGTGGAACTCCCTTGGACTCCGGATTGAGTCAGCGAGTGTGCTATTTGGGTTAATTTGTTTACGGTGATATTGCTTTGTTTTGATGATATGATATTGATGTTATGATATGTTGTTGACATTTTGACACGATGGTTGATGATGCAGGTTGACGATAGCTTGCCGACCAGACTCACATATGGAGTAAAGGGGCCACACATGATTTCCATAGAGGTTGAGGGAGAGGTGTGGACAACAACCCTTCCATAGCCTACTAGCACTCCCGCCGTGGCTCAAACTGTAGGTTAACGATTACCTAGTTCGAGAGGATCCACGATGTCATGAGGGCAGACTGCGACAGTCGCTCGCGATAATTCTAAGGGTCGCGCAATAAGGCAGGGGACTTATTCCTTAGAGCCCTTAGTCTCCCACAAGTTCACCTGGCGGAGTGTTGACTCCAGGGTTATAGATGTCTACCAATCCGTCAAGTCGGTGAGTGACACCCTTGGAGCACGTGGTGCATCCTGAAGGGCACATCGCGCAAAAGAAACACAAGTGGGCGAGTGGCACCCTTGGAGCACATGGTGCATCCTGAAGGGCACGTCGCGCCATAGAGGCAAACGAGGCGAGTGGCACCCTTGGAGAACGTAGTTCGTCCTGAAGGGCACGTCGCATTGGTGATGATGATGAGACCACCTAGATGACCCTAAGACCTAAACGCCTGAAGAAATTCTCAAAACGACTCCCCTAATTAAAAGGTCGCCTAGTTCAAATCTAAACCTAATTTTGAAAAAACATCTCTAAGATAAAATTTTGGTCTAGCCTTAGGAATAGACCCTGCAAAAATAAACGCAAAGGAGTAAACTAAAACCCTCCTATGTGTTAGTTAAAGTCTTATTAAATTAAGGGGGGGTAAAGAATGAGGGAGATAAATTAATGGAAACCCATGGTTTTTAAATGATAAATAACAAATAAACTAATTAAAGTGTGGGAGTATAAAAGTTAGGATTTTAGGATTTTAGAAATACAATAAAATAATAAAAGAAATTTAATATAATAAAAAAATAAAACAAGAGAGAAACAATTAATAGAAATAAGGAAACTTGTATTAAAGGAAACTTAATAATGGAAAGTAGGAGACCTAGGGTAAAAAGCTAAAAGGAATCTGCAATTAAGGAGTTACTAAAAATCAGCAACTTCACTTTAGGAAAGTTAATAAAAGCATGAGAGGCGATCTAGGAACCCTAGGAGTAATTTAAGGAGCGATTTTGGGGGGGTGAGGGAATTGAGTCTTTTAATTATTAAAAAGAAATAAATTTTGGGAGAACCGTGGGGATTAGTGACACTTGGACGACAGTGAATTTTTAGAGCTTTGTCATAAAAATTTAATTAATAATGATTTAAGAAAGTAGGTGGGTCTCAAATTTCTATAAAAGATGGGGAAAAGAAGGAAGAAGGGATGAACGGTTAGCGTAATGTTACGCTGCCGGATTGTGGTTGACGGATTCCTTGTGAGGAGTTGGGTCTATCTCAGCTGTATTGGAGTGGTAGCTCAGCCTTGGAGGCGAGCTGAGAAGATAGTCTTATCTCTTGATCTTGTGTGGCCCCTTTGCGGATCGGGGGGCTAAGGGGGAAGCAGAGTACCCCTAGCGATTGGCTGGGAGGTACCGGTGAGGTCTCTACGGTCGACGAACGAGAGAAGCGTGGAGCGCGGGATGTGGCACGGAGTGCGAGGACTTCATTCAAGGCAGGTGAAAAGGCAAAGGTATGGTCACTTATTTGGTAGAATAGAAAACACTAGAACTGATGTAGATCTGACTCTTTTTGGAAAAGTGAATGGCATTGAAATTTATAGAATGTTTGCTGCATCTGTCGTTTCCCTTGACGATTCGCATAAGATAAATTTTTACCATGCCTGTGGAACCTCCTGATTTTATCCAACGATTGTTGTTTGATAATTTTTTAATTAACTATGAAATTTACCCTTGTCGACTATTTGTTTCTGTCGGATTCATCCCCGGATAATGGTCATGACTCTCTGCATCATGCTTATACTTCTCTGCATTGGGTTTTAGTTTCTGATGATCCTTGTGTTATATCTTGCTGGAGGTACCCCGCTAATTCACGCCCTTGCACTCTGCTTTTTATTCTGCGTTTGTTGATTCCCTTGCCAGTGGGCGTTGTAGTTAGAGATGGTGTTCAGTGGATCACCGGAAGCATTCATTTTATCCTTGAGGTTTAAGTTGTTGTCAATCGTTTTTTTTTTAAACTTACGGTCATCTCTTTAAACTTACTAGCAAATCGCTTTTATGACTTACTGGCTTTTGTTTTATTAACTCACAGTGGGCATTTCGTGGTTAACTTACCAGTGGGCATTCCTACAGTGGCAAAGCATTTTATTTATTTATTTAAACTTACTGTCATCTTTTCATCACCTTCTGGCAAATTTATTGGTGTAAGTCTTGTTTATCTACGAGCCTGTTCTCGTCTGATTATTGGGTCGCAATCTCTCCTAAAAAGTCGAATGGGTGAAGGGTTTACCCACCAGACATACGCCCTTGATATTAACTACCAGCGAGCCTGTTCTTGCCTGATTTCTCTCGGTTGATTGGTCTTCAACTCTGCAAACGGGCTGGTCATGTCATCTCTGCGTTCTCTTTTTTTTTCTCCTGCGTCTGGTGTCTAGCTCTGTGTTATTGTTGTTGCTAAGCTCTGCGTATGGCGGGGGTGGTTTCCCTTGGCAAATCAGAGGAGGATACCGCATGGTTCCGACCATCCTTTACTGATTCGTCGAGCTAATTCTCTGTTGCGTGGACGTTTCTTGTTGTTGTTTCCATTGACTCACCCAGCTGGGTTGTATTATTAACGATTGGTGTGTTTAATATTAAAAAAAAGAAGAAGGGGGAAACGACTAACCTGTCACCCACTCAATCACCTTGCCGCCATTCCCCTTTTGTTGTGTACAACTGTCACTCCATCCTTGGGCGAACCTATCACCACTGGAAGCGCCATTGAGGGTGGCCTCTGTGAGGCATGGTTCGGCCTGCGCACCTCTGGTGCCCTTCCGTCTGGTGCGCCCCCAAAAAAAAAATGTCGCTGGTGTCATTCCGTGTTAAATTTAGAGTCAGCACTAATGCCGTCTCATTAGAACTTCATTCCAGGAACCCATTTGGAAACTGTCTAGAATTAATATCTAAAGGTTTAAAAAAAAAAAAAAAAAACCTAGAATGTTTGTCGTCCGTGGGAATAGGTGAACGCCACCGTTTGGTAGGTTTCTTGGTTTTCTGTAAGCATTTTTTTTCAATATAAAAATCAACGTAATGGTTGTGATGGATACAGGAAGGCAGGCGTCCATTTCAATTGCAATTTATTCCAACGCAAGGTAAGGTTAATTTTTAAATTATTATTATTGCTTTATGATAATGATTAGCGCAAGGGAAGAATAAAGTCAACGCAAATGGTTAGGAAATGAGAATTTATTTGTAAGGGTAGTATTAGAGAGTAGGAAGATACTTCATTTTTATTGGTAACAACTGATTATGATGACCATGCAATATTGATTATGCCTTAGGGAATGATATTGCAACATGAAGCAATTGTATTGACGGTTAAATTCTTGTCATGTTAGAAGTAATGTTATTTTTACATATGGTGCTTTCAAAATGGGTCATTTTTAATTGTTGTCCTTCTAAAATCTGTCATTTAATTTTTTTTTATATTTAAGGCTATTTTATGTATTGTCTCTTTTTAAATTTGATACCTAAATATGACCCTTTAATATTATTATGGTTATATATATTGATGTTTCCACTTATGATGTCATGTTGTTACTTTTAAACCTTTTCAATTATGATGACAGATCGTTATTTTAAAACCTTATGCTATTTATAAATACGAGGTTATGTTGGACATGATGTTGTTATATTTTTAAATTTGATGTTGTTTTTAAACATGATGATATTGTTATTTTTAAACCCGATGTTAAGTTATACGAGTGATGCTATTATAAACATGAGGTTATTTATATATTGATGTTATTTATACAGGTGAGGTTAAATATGAGGTTATTTATTGCAATAATAATGAAAGTTTATGATTGTAACTAAACATCAAATTGTGAGCTCCTCATGTTTATCTAAAGGTTTCTAGCTTGTAAGGTCATTGTAAATCCTATGTTGCAGCATATAAGAGGGATTGAATTTGTAAATCATGGCCTAGATATGTGTTAATGTAAGGTGTTTAATATTTCTAGGCAGTGTTTTTGTAACCTTCATCACTATTAAAAAACTTTTACGGTGTAATAGCCTTGATTTAAGTAAAATAGAGTTTCTGAGACTGTATTGAGGGTGTTGTTCCTGTAGATAAAGTTGTGCTTGGTTGACAAACCTTATGTGTGTCGGGACTGTGGGTCCGGTGAGATGTAGACACCTCCTTGTAGCCTTAGTATAGAAGTCTGTGTGGTGATTAATTTTGTGTAAAGAATCCAGTGCCGTATCAAGAGTCTCGGGCCCTTTAAAGGCAGGGTTTCGACTCTTGCGACACACCTCATGGATATTACTAGTTTCTGCCTGAGCAGTCGACCAGGAGCCTGTCTAATCTTCTTTCGAGAAGACATAAGACTAAAAGCCCTACTTTTCTGTGCAGAAATAGTAAACTCTACTGTTGGATTCTTCCATCTGTGACTCTACTGTACTTACCACCTGGTGTCGTTTCCTTCTTACAGCTGCTAGTTGCACGCCTTATGTCTAGGGTCGTTGTTGCTTGATGTGACGATGATATGTCGGAGTCGTCTTGTTGTGTTCGTCTTGTTTGCGTCTTGTTCTAGGTCAAGTTACTAGTCTCTGCGTGAGTAGTCAGCCATGAGCCTGTCTAATTTTCTTTCGAGAAGACATAAGACTAAACGCCCTGCTTTCCTATGTAGAAATAGTATCCCTAACACCCTGGATTCTTCCCTCTGCATTCTTACTGTGCACCCCCAGTATGTCTTAATGATTGTG
This sequence comes from Picea engelmannii, assembly GCA_009831015.1. Classification (NCBI taxonomy): domain Eukaryota; kingdom Viridiplantae; phylum Streptophyta; class Pinopsida; order Pinales; family Pinaceae; genus Picea; species Picea engelmannii. The sequence goes on along the minus strand of ML848487.1, from coordinate 27,901 downwards.
TTGTGTGCCTTATGCCTATGGTCGTATATTGTTGCAGTACTCGTTGTGTGCCTTCAGTCTTCTTGTGCTAAACATCGTGGTTGCCTCTTGTCGGTTGTAGGGTGGAGACATAGAGTCAAGTGTGTTTGTTACTTCTACGCGCGTGCACACACCCTAAACAAAAAAAATAAAATAAAAATTGCACCTGTTCTCAAAGTTGTTGTCGTAACAAAGAGGACGTCACATATGGTATCAGAGCCGGTTCGACCTGCGACTTGGGATTCGCTACGACTTTCGTTGACATGACTAGATTGATTCTACTGTTGCTAATCGAGTTGATTGTGTGCGTGCAGGTAATCATGGTTAGAGGACACCGCGGAGGCAGACGATGGGGTGCTAGGGGAGGAGGCGTTACGCCTCTAGCAGCATCCACGCCTGAGGGGTCTAACCCCGAGGGAGGCGAGAAGGTCCTTGGACAGGAGAAGATCGCCGTTGTCGATGTTGTGGGGATGATGAGATCTTTCCAGCGCATGTACGAAGCGTTTATCAGTAGATTGGACAGAGATGAGGCCAGGGCGCTGACACCTGTTGAGGTTCCGCCACGCGCAACGGCCGTTACTGGTAGCATTCACCGTGAACTCGAGAAGGTGAAATTTCCTGAGTTCTTTGGTGCCCTGGACGACGCAGCCGCTGAGGCATGGTTGGAGAATATGGAGATGTGCTTCGCACTTCGCGATTATACCTCCAACATGAAGGTCTGCATGGCGGTCTTTCAACTAAAGGGGAGCACTCTTTTATGGTGGAAGACGCTCCTACCGCAACTGAACATGGCCGTCGAAGACGTGTCATGGGAACTGTTCGAGGAACGGTTTCGGGAGAGGTATCTTTCAAAGGAATTCATTGAGCATCAGCTCAATGAGTTCAACGCATTACGACAGGGAGGTCATACAGTGCCCAAGTATGAGGCACGTTTTATGGAGATGCTCCGGTATGCTCCGCATCTGAACACTGAGAAGCTCAAGGTCAATAGGTTCGTTTTTGGCCTTAACGACAGCCTGTGTACAAAGGTTAGGATTTTGATGCCTCAAACCTTGCACGACGTTGTCCAAAAGGCCCTCATAGCAGAGGAGGAGCTTATGAGCGGGGGTTAGACCAGGACTCTAGCGAGACCTACAGGGCAGGGTTCATCTGGTACGCTGCACCAGCAGACATCAACGAGACATACGTCAGGGTATCGTGGCTTCCAGAAGGGATCCACTTTTGCTACACCACGACGACCGCCATTTTAGCAGCAAACACCTTATCGAGGACCACAGCACCAGCAGCAGCGTCACCTGCAGCAGCAACAGTTTAGGCCTGTTCAGCAAAACAGACCAGCGTTCCAGGACGGTGGGCAGTCATCTTCTACTTTGGGTACCAGGAATACTGGGCCGAAGAAGGGGTGTTGGACGTGTGGGGAGCCCCACTACCAGCGCGATTTTCCAGTGGAGAGGACCAGAGTGTTCGGATTAGTCAGACCCGCTACAGTGGGAGATATGGGCAAGGCCCATAGGATTCATGCAGCGGTGAATAACCGCGAGGCAGAGCACCAATCGATTGTGCTCGAAATGACAGGTACCATCGCTGACCAAACTCTTAGTATTTTGATAGACCCTGGTTCTACTGAGAGTTTCATTTCTGGTGCAACGCTAAAAAGGATTAAGGTCAAGGCAGTCAAACAGGATGAGTTTAGCTTCGTGGAGATGGCTTCAGGAGCCAAACAGAAGGTCGGTGGAAAGGTTACGAGTTGTGCCCTTAACCTGGGAGATTTTTTCATGAGGGTAAACTTGTACGTCACGATCTTAGGATCTTATGACGTCGTGATCGACATGGATTGGCTGGAATCGCATGAGGCGGTACTCAACTGTAAGACGAAACGGTTGATCTTAGTCGATGATGAAGGACATAGACGTGTGATAGTAGGATGGAACTAGGGTGTATCCCTGAGGTTCGTCTCTTCCTTACAGTTATGGAAGAGTATGCACAAGGGGTGCAAGCTTTATGCGATACTTGCGGTAAACGAAAAGGGAGTGGAAGATGGTCCAGAACGCCTGTCGGTGGTGAAGGAGTTTGTGGACGTGTTCCCAGAGGAGTTACCTGGGATGCCGTTGGAAAGAGAATTGGAGTTTACCATAGACTTGAAACTAGGGACTGAACCGATAGCGAGAACGCCTTATCGGATGTCGACCCCAGAGTTGCAAGAGCTGAAAATGAAACTGAAGGAGTTGTTAGACTTGGGACTGATACGTCCTAGTGTGTCACCGTGGGGTGCACCAGTTATTTTGATTCGAAAGAAGGATGGATCTTGGAGGCTTTTCATTGACTACCATCAACTGAACAAGGCTATGATCAAGAATCAGTATCCCTTACCAAGAATTGACGATCTGTTTGATCAAATGAAGGGTGCGACGGTGTTCTCCAAGATCGATTTGCGATCAAGGTATCACCAGTTACGGATCAAGGAGGATAATGTCCCTAAGACCACTTTTAAGATGAGATTTGGACATTACGAGTTTACTGTTTTACCTTTCGGACTGACAAACGCCCCAAGGGTATTCATGAGTTTGATGAATGGGGTGTTTCACGAATACTTGGACACGTTCGTCGAGGTATTCATTGAAAATATTCTGATCTACTCTCGGACGACGGAGGAGCATGACGAGCACTTGCGCTTGGTACTACAATGTTTATGAGAACACAAATTATATGGGAAGCTGTCCAAATTCTCTTTTTATCAATCGAGGATTCACTAATTAGGGCATTTCATCTTCGACAAAGGTATCGCTGTGGATCCAGCCAAGGTTGAGGCTATTATAGAATGGCATGCGCCGACGAATGTCATAGAAGTGCATAGTTTTATGGGTTTAGCCGGATACTATCGACGGTTCGTCGAGGGATTTTCGAAGATAGCAAGTCTGATCACGGAATCGTAGAAGAAAAAAAACAAGTTTGTTTGGACTGAGAAATGCGCGGAAGCATTTCGAAGGCTTAAGGAGTTGTTGACAACAACGTCGATACTAAAGGTCCCTGACATGGACGTAGACTTCTTGGTATGCACTGATGCACCCAAAGAAGGTTTAGGTGGAGTCTTGATGCAAGACGGACGAGTGATTGCTTACATTTCGAGGAAACTAAGAAGGCATGAGGAAAACTATGCGACGCATGATTTGGAGTTATTAGCCATCGTATATGCCTTAAAGGTATGGAGACACTACCTGGTTGGATGAAAATTTGAATTAAAGACTGATCATTGTGGACTACAACACATTTTCACGCAAAGCGACCTGAACGCGTGACAACGGCGTTGGTCGGAATTTCTTAGTGAGCATGACTTCGAGATTACTTACATAAAGGGAACAATGAACCGAGTGGTAGATGCCTTGAGTCGAAGGCCACGCATCTTTTCAGTGTTACCTCTTCAGACGAATCTACGTGAGAAGATTCTCAATTTAGAGCGTGACGATGACTGGTACAAAGAAGTCGAGGATTTTATCGGACAAAACACTATGATGGTACCACGATATGAGGGATTTACTTTTGACAGCGATGGGTTGATGAGGTTCAGAGGTTGGATTTACGTACCTCCAAATGACAAGTTGAGGATGTTGATCCTGAGTGAGGCTCATAGAGCAGTTTACACGGCTCACCCAGGAGTCACGAAGATGAGGGCAGACCTTAAACCCTTATTCTTTTGGAAGGGAATGAAGGCCGACATAGTCAACTTTGTGGCTAGATGTCTCGAGTGTCAGCGGGTAAAGGCTGAACATAGACACCCGACAAGATTACTTCAACCACATGCCATTCCGAAATCGAAATGGGAAGTCATTTTGATGGATTTTATTGTTGGATTTCCACTGACAGCAAGGAGACACGACTCGATTTTTGTAGTAGTAGACACTCTGATGAAGAGTGCTCACTTTATTCTGGTGTGTACAACGTATCAGGCACCTGACATAGCGAGAGTTTTCATCAGTGAGATTGTGAGTCTGCATGGCGTGCCTAAGAAGATTATATCCGATCGAGGATCGGTGTTTACCGGACGATATTGGACGAGTTTCCAAGAGGCCTTGGGAACCCAACTTAATTTTAGTACTGCGTACCACCCAGAGACTAACGGATAGACCGAACGAACAAACCAAACCTTGGAAGACATGTTGCGCATGTACATGATGGACCAACAAAAACGTTGGGAGGAATTCTTGCCTCTAGTAGAATTCGCTTATAACAACAGTTACCAGAGCACCATTAAGATGGTGCCTTTTGAGTTTCTTTATGAGCGACCGTGCCGGACGCCCTTGAGTTGGGATCGGCTTGAGGATAGGGTCCTGGTGGGACCAGAAGCGATCCAAGAAATGGAAGAGCAGATGCAAACCATAAGACAAAGGATAAAAGAAGCGCAGGATCAATAGAAGAGTTATGCCGATGTGCACCGAGTCGACCGTAGTTATGAGGTCGGTGATCGAGTCTTCTTGCAGGTTAAATCGCATAAGAGTTCGATCAAGTTTGGAAAGGGAGCTAAACTCTCTCCTAGGTTTGTGGGACCTTTCGAGATTGTGGAGAGAAAGGTGCCTGTGGCCTATCGACTAGCCTTGCCTAATTCTTTGAGGCGTATGCACGATGTTTTTCATGTATCAATTTTGATACATTATATTAGTGATCCTACACACGTTATTAACATGATTTCCTTGCAGGTATCGAACGAGGGAGCGCTCACGGCTGAGTCAGTCCGCATTTTAGATCATCGCGTTCGATAGTTACTACGTCAAACGGTAGATCAGGTCAAGGTCCAGTGGGACAGTTATAGTCTGCACTCAGCGACCTGGGAGGACGCATATGATATGCGCCAACAGTTTCCATTTTTCTTTGATAGATAGACTTATGATACTGTGGTCACCCAGTTCAAATCTAAACCTAATTTTAAAAAAACATCTCTAAGATAAAATTTTGGTCTAGCCTTAGGAATAGACCCTGCAAAAATAAACGCAAAGGCGTAAACTAAAACCCTCTTATGTGTTAGTTAAAGTCTTCTTAAATTAAGGGGGGGTAAAGAATGAGGGAGATAAATTAATGGAAACCCATGGTTTTTAAATGATAAAGAAGAAATAAACTAATTAAAGTGGGAGTATAAAAGTTAGGATTTTAGAAATACAATCAAAGGTTTAATGAGTGCTTTTATCTTTTTAGGTTTTAAAAATAAAAATAAAATAATAAAAGAAAAATATAATAAAAAAATAAAACAAGAGAGAAACAATTAATATAAATAAGGAAACTTGTATCAAAGGAAACTTAATAATGGAAAGTAGGAGTTCTAGGGTAAAAAGCTAAAATGAATCTGCAATTAAGGAGTTACTAAAAATTAGCAACTTCACTTTAGGAAAGTTATTAAAAGCATGAGAGGGGATCTAGGAACCCTAGGAGTAATTTAAGGAGCGATTTTGGGGGGGTGAGGGA
>ML848486.1:12636-33684 GCA_009831015.1 Picea engelmannii | reverse complement strand
CAGCATTTAATATTGAGCATTGCAATAGAGTTTATATATCATCTTAAAATTCTACAGTATATATACCACCTGCTACAACATTCAATATTGTGTAGCAATAGGGTTTATATATCATCTTAACAACATTCAATATTGAGCTTAGCAATAGAATTTCTATATCATCTTAAGATTCTATAATCTATATACCTAATACCACCTGCGATAGCATTCAATATTACTTAGCAAATTAGATATTAGTAACGATATTTAACATCCACCCTGCATAAGCTGGTTCAAGCTGAATATTGACAGAATCGTTTATATCATTCCCAGGCTTAGTTGTGGCTACATGAATTACAAATCCAGTTGGAGAGGCGAGCCAGCATATTCCGTTTCACAAAGAATCGTTAGTAACGAAGAGATCACCAACGAGTTGTATATTCTATTATTGTTTTATGCGCTCGAAGAAGATAAGATTACAGCTTTACCTTATCATCACAATGATGATAACAGTCTTATTCTCGATACATGCAACGTGGCCTCAGCCTCGGCCTCGTTTATTCCACAGGCGAAGAAAATTTTTAATATATATAGCTTATACTATAAACTTCCTTTTACAATTTTGAAAACAGCAAAATCAACGTTGCAATTATCGACTGCGGCTACTACTAAAAGGCAGAACAGACGGTACGAATCTTTCCATTCGAACCGGTTTTGACGCCGACCTGCCCCATTTTAACAATTGCATCTGCAAAGTCGGATTCAAATGAAGGCCCCAAAAGCCCGCCCAGCAGCCCAAAATAGGAGTCGATATATCCGCGGGTAGAACCGTCTTGGTACATGCTCGAATCAGACTGTAGCGCTACGTTCCCCTCCCTCATGTTTTCTAGGAATTCCTTGTCAAATTGGAATTCGGAGCCCCTGTCAAGAGCCAACCTCGTATTAACATCACCGCCCTTAGGGCAAGTTGATCTCAGTTCCGTCAAGTATTCGGGATTGATAGAGGGATCTGCGTCGCCATCGGCTGCGAAGTTGTAGAGACGGTCCTCGATAAAGAAACATGCAGTTGTTCCGATCGTGTGTGCTCCTGCCAAAAAAACACTACATTCTGCTCATATTCGTAATCCATTAGCCATTTAAGATTTTTTGCTAAAATAATAATAAACAAGATCGTTGAAGAAAATGAGAAATTTATCGATGTGAGATGAAACATTGGAAGGGCAACAAAACTTGTCAAAGAAAATAGCGGTTCAAGCTAAACTCTCATCCACTAGCACAGGAAAAGAGCATGAACGGAGAAGAGCATCTATACTTGCTTTAGAAGCAAAGAAAAGTTAATATTTGAGGGCCATGGGATGCTAGCTTACTTCGTTAGTTGGGTTTGAAATAGGTTTAGGATATCTAAAACATTAAAAAAATAAAATAATTATGGCTAGACAAGGTGGTAGTTTAAACGTTCTATTAAATGATTTTTCTCCAGTCATTTTTTCAAGGGACAATTGTTCATAATCTGGTAAGAAATTGTTAGATCCACAAATTTGAGTGATTATTTCTGTATAATTGAATGTTGCAGAAGTTTTTCATTATGCTAAATTCATTTCTACATTCCAAAATAAATTTTAAACAACAAAAAATAATAATTTCGAATATGACAAACAAACAATATACACTAGTAGCAACAAATATATACTATATATGTTTTATTAAACAATATATATTCCAACATACAATACACTAAATATTGATAAAACCAAAAACATATAACTAGTACAGACAATGTATACAAACAACATTGACAAAAATGAAAGTGACCCTTCACAACATTGACAAAAATGAAAGTGACCCTTCACAACCTTGACATAAATGTACGTTAAACTAGTAAATGGTAGAGACAACCTTGCAATAAATGAAAGTTGAAACTCCCGAAAATTATTGTACGGACTTTACAACTGTTACTCTGTCCTATAGATCATAAAATGTGGGATTACGGCAAGCACTATATACCTACCTTGAAATATATTAAACTTAAGCTCCTAAAATTTTCAGTGTTTACTCTGACTTAAAGAGTTATGAATCTACCTTGTAGTAAATGGAAGTGGAAGTTAAGCCACTGAAAATTTTACAGGCTTTACAACTGTTTACTATGCCTTAAAGATCATTTGAGAATAAGCTAATAATGTATAATGTAGCAAACATTTTCTGTTTCGGTGTCTTTTCTTCTTATATTTCATTGAAATTTTCAAATCTCGAGTTTAGATTGCTAAACTTGAAGAATAGATCTCAAGTTTAGATTGCTAAAGTTGAAGAATGGAGTTATTCAATGAAAATGGGATTGATGAATCCAACTACAGTCTCATTGTCAGAATTGCAATTGTTCATTGTCTTGATTCAGTCAAACTACCCAAAGAAGATGTTTACTATACATGATTAGACTGCTTCATTATACCAGGTGGATTGGGACAAGCATTATACACCCAGGGTATGTACCATAATATCTGAAGCAGCTCAAGACTATACAACTTCATTATAACAGGTGGATTGGGACAAGCATTATACACCCAGCAATGTGGCATTGGATATGTACCATAATATCGGAAGCAGCTCAAGACTATCCAAGGATATGTACCATAATATCTGAAGCATCTCAAGACTATACAACTTCATTATACCAGGTGGATTGGGACAAGCATTATACACCCAGCAATGTTGCATTGGATATGTACCATAATATCTGAAGCAGCTCAAGACTATACAAGGATATGTACCATAATATCTGAAGCATCTCAGACTAGGATCGTATATATATCAATGTACATTTTAATCAGCTCAGACTATACCAGAATATGTACAATAATATCTGAAGCATCTCAGACTAGGATCGTATATATATCAATGCAAATTGTATATATATCAATGTACATTTCAATCAGCTCAGACTATACCAGGATATGTACCATAATATCTGAAGCATCTCAGACTAGGACCGTATATATATCAATGCACATTTTAATCAGCTCAGACTATACCAGAATATGTACCATAATATCTGAAGCATCTCAGACTAGGATCGTATATATATCAATGCAAATTGTATATATATCAATGTACATTTCAATCAGCTCAGACTATACCAGGATATGTACCATAATATCTGAAGCATCTCAGACTAGGTCCGTATATATATCAATGTACATTGCAATCAGCACAGAGTTGCTCGGTGCTTATCCATTGTGTAAGTAACTGCTCTCCACATATGGAAATTCTGCCCAAAACCTTGAAGTGATGGGCAATACACGTTGGAATCAGTTCAACCGGAATTGCTATCCACCATGCAGGGTCTACATGATGGATAGCCATTGCCCCTTTTCAACCTGCCTGCCAACCCTGTTTTTATCATATCCATAACCTTAAACTGACAGGTTTGATGGATTGGCGGGAACTGTTCCAACCTACAGTACCTGTCCCTTCAAAATTGCAATTAATACAGCATTGACTGCAATTAATACAGCGTTGACTGGTGCTTATAGATTGGCAGCCAACATCCACCTTGCTCTGCAGGGTTTAATGCTGATTAGGGTGGTGTGTAGGCTGTCGAATATGCTGTGGGGATGATGTAGGTTGTAGAGTTTGAATTGCTTTCAAATTTAACAGCAGTCAATATCAGGGTTCAATGCTGAGTGGGGTGGTGTGTAAGTTGTCGAATATGCTGCGGGGATGATGTAGGTTATAGGATTTGAATTGTTTTCAAATTCAACAGCTTAAAGGCTGTGGAATATGCTGTGGGGATGATGTATAGGAATATGCTGTGGGGATGGGTTTGATATAAAGGCTGTGGAATATGCTGTGGGGATGATGTATAGGAATATGCTGTAGGGATGATGTATATGTGATGTATATGTCATTGGATTTGAATTGTTTTCAAATCCAACAACTTATAAACCACCTCATACAATAGAGACCACCCTACACAGCATTCAATTCAACAACTTGTAAACCGACCACCTTACACAGCATTCAATAGAAACCACCCTACACAGCATTGAATGCTGCACAGCACCTTAGGTATTGTTCACCTAATAGATTTATGTGAACTACAGCGTTCCACATACAGAAATTCTGCCCATGGCCTCAATCTGACAGGTAACGCATATTGAATAGTTCAAACCTGCCTTGCATCCAGACCCTTGCTTTACTGGTCAGACCCAAAACCTAAGGTACAGATAGTTGTGTCCTTCAAGGTTTTGGGCTGATAGTATTTTCAGGGTTACTCTGTCGTATACATCATAAAGGGTATGCCACTAACGTAAATAATATTTTTATTTTTTATTCGATTAAATATATTATTATGTTGAAAGTTACGTTAAAAGGTGTATATTTATTGGAGATGGGTACAATTAATCACTTTTTAATCTGATGGCTAACAATTAAAAATGCTGGAATATATTTAGTCGTCCTTCCAAATCAATGAATGTGATTTCCTCTCCATAACTTTAACAATTGAAAACGCTGGAATATATGTAGTCGTCTTTCCAAATCAATGAATGTGATTTCCTCTCCATAACTTTCTTGTATTTTTAATGCATCAGTTAACCTGTTTACTTTTTAACATTTACCTAATCATATTAAGAAATTACTTTACCACCACCATATGATTGCCCCGTTTAACTGATTAACCTTTAGAATTACCACATTTAAAATTAACTTTTGGATTTCCTCAGCTCTATGTGGGTTTCAGCTATCCATGCATTTCAATTCACCAGAATGCTATCCATCCAGATAACTTTCAGCGTTCACCAACCAACACCAACCACTTTGCCGCTATGCTAGTCCATATTATACTAACAATCCTAAAGCGCATTTTAGGAGATGTATAACAGATCTAGTGGATATTTAGCCATTGATCTATGTAACTGAATTGAAGAATGATATAGACCTACCATTGAGAACAACAAGATCTGATGCAGATAGACCCTTTGCAGCAAATTTACGCTTGAGGACATCGACTGAATCCGTAGGGTCTGGCATGTCCGAAGCGTCCCCAGCAGACGACCTCATTCCATCTCTTCGTCCAGTGGGTACATCATAGTTGGGTCCGTTACTCTAACAATTTTTTCACGAGAATTACTCAGTGCCAAATGCATTATGCCTACAAAAGGTACAGAAATACGATGGAGGGATTGAGGGCTTTAGAGTACCAGTGCTACGGCATCTCTGGCTGCCAATGCAACGATGTCGGCGCAGGAAACAACTCCGGGACAGATTCTCTCGAGCTGTTTCTTGGCATTTTCTATGACATCAAAGCCCCGCAATCCGGAATGGCCCGACGCCGTTTGTTCAGCACTGGCACCGGCAATCAGGATTGATGCATCGCAACCCTGAAATGTCCATAACACGCTAAATAAAACATTTATATATATGCCAAGTGGGACCGTTCAAGGGTAATCAATTCTTCAGGGGAATCTCTTCGAAAAACAAGTATATATTATTAACAGCAAATGGACATACCTGAACGAAACAGTCATGGTAGTGTAAACGCAGAAGCCCTGCCGCTAGAGTTGGATCGGCTTGGACGCTCTGCTGCACGGTCGAGAGCACCACGGATTCTGCTGTGGGACAAGTCGAAGAGTAAAATCCCGTTTGTAAGCCGCCCTCACTGAAGCTCGAACCCAAGACCAAGCCGACACTAATCACGACTAAAAGCTTTATACTTGTTGCTCCCATTGCGCTCCCTTATATCAAACAAACTATACAATCTCCAGTGATAAACCCACTCTAATTAAATAATAAACTAGTACGCACTGGCCGAAGCTCTGCCATATTGATTGCAAAAAACAATAAAATCCGTGCATCGACAGGTAATGAGACGGGACTTATCTGAGAAAGTGTCCACTGGCATTTTACGTAGTCAAATATTGCATTATCACGCTTTTTCTTGACTGTAAGCTGTCGGTGGTTTTATCCTGAAACAGATGGCTCACCGGACCTCTGTATCTTATCTAGAGAAAAGGACAAAGTTGCCAAAAAGCCAAGTGCACAAAGCAGAAGTGAGCTGCTCTTTACAGCCCGGTGCACTTGTAAATTGAAATGAAACGAAACCGTCCATCATTTTCAGCACTACCAGCACCACATGGTGCACACAGTCACATCCAAAATTAAATGGATTGAAAATTGCAAATCCTATTTTGTTCCGCCCGTGATCACCTAATCGATCCGATCCCATGAGTTTTCACATCGTCATTCAATATTTTAATTCTTATTCTTTTTACCAACTCACCACGTAGATTCCTTATCTCGATTATCCTCGCCTCAGACGTGGTCGATGAAGATCCTGTGTGCACTGCGACCCAATTCTACCGTTGAAACCACCGCTCAAATAATGTGTTTAAAATACATTACCATGTGCTCAAACCTGAAACGGTGTACTTGGATGATAAAGACAGAAAGTTAATATATCTTTTTCCACTGCATCCGTATTTTGGACAGAACACTGCATCCAATTTTGGAAAAAACCAACGCATTTATGTTCGCCAGATTGGTATATTTACTCCAAATTATCTGGTGAGAAATTGTTGGATTCGTAGATTTAAGTGATTATTTCTGTAGAATTTGAATGTCTTGAAAGTTTTTCAGCGTGCTGAATTCATTTCTGCATTCAAAAATGAATTATGAACAACAAAAAATAGTGATTCCTGTAAATTTATAATTTATATCATCTGATTCCGACAAAAAGAATATTTAGTAGAACAGCGAGTCAACCCCCTTATATTCAACCTGGATACAATATACTGTTTTTCCAAGGCCTTAGTGTAAATATTAGATTACATTTTCTTATTGGAAATTTTTAATAAGTTTTGTCCAAAAACTGGTTAGCAATTTGATAGAATTGTAGATAGCAGCAATTGACATTGCATAGTATTGACGAATAGAGGTTTTAAAGGTATTGCAATTTTTTTTTTCCACCTCGTTTATATTCATCAGTATATAAACATTTTACATAGCAGCCATTACAAAATCCATCCCGGAGACTCAGCAGGGTTCGACCACAAGACCTCCTCCCAACACTTGGAGAAAGGTATTGCAATTTAAACTATGAAAAATGACAATTGCAATTTCACCAACCTCTTTAGATTTCAGATTTCAATGATAATTGCTCAGATTTCAATTTCAACGATAATTGCTCAGATTTCAATAATAATTATTCATTGGGGCTAGCAATATCCAGCCTGCTAAACAGCATTGAATGTTACGACACAAGTAAATTATAAATCAAGCAATTCAAATCTGATGACCTATAATCCACCTACTACAGTATTAAACACTGAGTATCAAGCTGGATAGCAAACTGCAAACTGTATATTAGCCTTTGACTGATATTTATTATTATTTTTTTTTCAATCAATATCATATTTTGGTCCGAATCCGATCTCTTATAAAACTCCACCATTCGTTTTAGAATGGTCATTAATTGTAACATCAGTACGTTATTACTGGTCATAAAGTTCGCCCACTCGGACGGCACCAAATCTGGTTGTCTATTATGTAATAAAATCTAATCTGTCGTCCGTGTGTGAGATCTTTTATATAGATTTTTTTTCTGATAATCGTGAATGAGGACCGCAGACAAATTGAGACAACACACCTTGCGAGGCCCTATTGATGTACTCGTCCAGTGATTACAATTTTTATATGTCGGCACTCCAACGTGCCTCACCTGACCATGAAAATGATGTGACGACGAACTTTCTCAAACGAAAGAATCTAGAAATTTATAACCATTGTTTTAATGTTTATACCTTTTTTATATATCGAATTTATTTGTATGTATCATTTATTTGTGGTAGGGTGGAGATTCATTTTAATTTTAGATTTTTTTGGAAGGTGACAAAACTTATCATAATTGAGTTGTCAATTTATAATGACGATAACTATCACTCTAGAGATTACATTGGTCTATGGAATGATTGATTGATTCATCTGTCTCTCTCACAAGTTTGTAAGTATCACCAACCCTAGCTTAAGTGAAAGTGGACCTTGACATGATCTAGCAAAGGAAGAAAATATAAGAGTGAGTATCTTTCTTACATTTCCATCTACATAATCACTGAGTTGTCAATTAATAATGAGGACAACCATCACCGTCGCTAGGTCTCAAGTGCTAGGAAGACTAAGTCTTACCCAATAGTAGTTTTAGGTTTTACTCCATTTTCACTTCAAATTTATTATGCATGGAGTGTAATTAAATAGTTTTTGAATGTTACATTGGTCAAAAAAAACTCACCTCAACCGGTCATTTGCACATATTGAACACATGTCAACTCAATGTTAAATCACTTTTCAAACATTGCAACCATTACTCATTTCCATTACTTCATAAAGAAACCAATATGGACAACATTATTAGTCCCTGCTGTAAGCATAGAGGGACTCTAGCGATCAATAAATCGTTGACCTGGCATTAGTTTGTGCATTGACTAGAAATATTTTGCTATTGTCTATTGTTGGAACAAGGGAAGTGAAAATATCGATTTTTATATAATAAAAAGTATCATGTTTGTCAAGCTCTGATTGGACAACGGATTAGAGGTCTTATTGCCGCCTTCGCTATTCCCAATGTAAAATATGTTTGCATTTCCAAAGTATTTGGTAGTATATGGTCTTTTTGAATCATAAATTTTGTTATGCATTTGGTAGTATTTGTTATGCATTTTATGCTGGGTTGAATACATTCTCCACAATATTGCTATGGCTGATTTATGCTTTATTGTTGTGTGCTTCGAGAGAACATTCCTGCCATGTTGCATCTTTTCTTAAATGCTTACACAGGCCTACACCCTTCGATGGTCCTTACTGTCTTAATTGTTTACATAAGAGCTCTGCCACTCTTAAATGTGTATTGTACAGATGCCTTGCAATACAGTTTTGTTCATGGCCAGCATCCCTGCTCTTGTGCTCCATCCTTGTTCATTGTTTCGTTCGATGATTCTGGTTCTTGTTTGATTCAACTCTGCAAAGTTGAGGTCCTGCACTTGCAGTTCAAGCTCTTCGTGGTTGTTCGTTGGTTTGTTGTTCTTGAACTTTGCAAGTTGTTGGACCTGTTGTTGTAGTTTGCATTTTTTTGGGCGCTGGGGTCTTCTCATCCTTTGTTGATGGGTAAGTTTCCCTGTTCTTGGTGATTTTCAATATTCTGTTCCAGACCATTTTTGTCTGTGCTCTTAGTTTCTGTTCCTGGAAACAATGCGTCTTCATATGGCGGATGTCGCGTCCATAGTTTTTCCGAAAATTGCAATGCAGAGGCCTTTACGAAAAGTGGTTGGGAGCTATCAGAAGATGGAACCATCGGACGGGGTGTAGACGCAGTGTATGCTTCTACTCTGTGGGCCAGAAAACTGCGTCTGTATGTTTTCTTTCTGCTGAGTTAAGTTATGGTTTTATTTTTTTGCGGTCTTTCTTCTGTTTGGTTCAGTTTCCAGTGTCGGTATGTTTTCTTCTCATCTGGTATGGGAATTAGGGGGATTCAAGTTGAGAAGAAGAAGGTTTAAAGATACATACGAGGATTGGTGCGCTATTTTGCTTTTCTTTTTTATTTTGCTAGTTTTTATTTTTTGCCTGTGTTTTTCTCTGTTTTGATAGAAAATGAAAGTATCTAGCAAACAGCGTCAAAATGGCAATTGAAAAGATGAAAGAGGTAATAGATGTTGAGTCGTATGAAAAAGATACACAATCCATTGTACATGACAACATTGACGTGGTTTTGCATAGGAATGGCCTTTTTAGATTGGATGTATTCTCGTATACTGTTGGGGATTGTCTTTTTGATACATTCCAGGTTCTATTGCATTTCCGGTATTCGTCGACCGAGTTGCGTAATGGATTGATAGATTATTTCTTGGCCTGTTTTAAAAATGGCGATGTTGAGACTTTGCAGTTCTATGAATACGAACTGGAATCTGATTTTCTTCGGCAGTTGCATGGAATACATGACATGGCTACGTATTTTTCAAAGATGCGGTTGTCTACATCTCCAGTTTTGCCTGCACATCAGAGGGGACTTTGGGGGGATACATTTTGTATTTGGTGGTTGTCTAACTGGCTGAAAATATCAGTTGGCATATGGTCATTGACAAGAAAAACAAGATATCTACTATTCAACAAAACTGCATCTAACAATCCATATTTCATCTTGTTCCATCATGTTGATGCCCTCAATGGCCATTATGAACCACTGTTGTACAGAAAAATGTCCATATGCAATATAGAAGGTCCTTGTATCTACTTGTCTGTTATTTGCAAAGACCTTCAATTGCAATGGAAACATATTTTGGATGGCATAGATTGCTATGGTTTACAGCTGGCAACAAATGTTGTGTCTAGATGTGGAGATAGTCTGTTTACTGCAATTTGTTGTTTGGTAGCAGCCGACTTCGATGTTCAGTCGTTGTGTCTTTACACTGTACAGTCCTTCTACAATGGGATTATAGGCGGCAGCGAATAGGATTTTAGGTGCTTGCATCAACACCTTTGCCCATATCTCATGGAAAATATGTCGGCAGTTGGAAGTTGGCAGGAATACCTTGTGAACATGGCGCTTCCATATGAAGAAGGGAATATGGAGGGTTGCAGATTATGTTTGCAATGGTTGTCTATGGTATTCAGGGTGAAGATCCATGTTTGGTCGGCCTCGCCAGCCAGCACTATCCATTCTTGGGTTACCGATTCAAATTACGATCGAATAATTCACATTCTGTCGTTGAAAACAGATACATCACATATCCATTATGAACCTTTGCTTGGAGATATCGGTAGTTCAGAGTTGAGTGTGCATGCCACCCAAACGACATCGAATCTGCATACGCGTGGAATGCTTTTTAGTCAAAACGAGAGTCCTCCTGGTTGCAATATGGGCAGGCAGGGCTTGAACAAAAAAAACATGCATAGAATTCATTTCAGTTGTGATGAGGCCATAGAGGGCTTAAATAAAAAACATAGAGTAAGTTATCACAATTTGAAAAAAATTATTCATCAAATTCGACCGACTTCTGATAAGCAAATAGAGGCCTTGAACAAAAAACGTAAAATAGTTTTTGAGAAACTGGGTGAGAGTGAAATTCATCCCAATTACCACTAGGTCATCCCTCCCTTGGGCAAGAAACGTAGAGTAAGTTACCACAACTTGAAAAAGGACATGTGTGAGAGAAAAAAATGCATTGCTACACTTCCTTTTAGAGAGAAACTCACATGTGACAATGTAAAGAAATTTGTTTGTGCGGAACAGAACATAAACATGTGCACTTGCATATCCCAGAATGGTCATGCAACTATGGCACTTCGTGGTGTACATGAGAAACAGGAAACAGTTTCTACCCATACTTCCCTGTGAAAAAAAAATGCAAGACAGACCTACATGAAACAAATGAAAGACACTCCTTCCATTGCATGTGCAATTTGTGAACAATTGAATTTTTCAAAAAACAGTGAGTCTTTCATGCCTAATTTGCAAGCAAAATACCTCCGGCTGACAGCCCATGATAAACCATTTTTTAGTGAGAAAGTTTGTCTTCCATGCAAACGATCGCTTGAAAATGGAAAATTGTCACAGTTTGCAACCCCTGACCGAATAAGATGTAATACACCACTAGCAGATGTAAGTGCACTTACGGAAATTGAGGAGAGACTTGTGTCTCTGTGAATTGCATTTTCTCAAATAAGACCTTGGGGCTATAAGCGACCCTAGATGGGCTTAACAGGATCAATTATTAATGTGCTTGTTCAGCTAGATGTTGTGCAAAAAGTGTTGCCACAGTTCATTAACAATAAAATTACAATCAATGTGGCTTTGAAAAGACGCTTGCAATACAAAAATGTGTATCAGACAGGCAAAGTGCGTGTGCATTCTATTATGAAAGCATTAAAGGAATTATGTTCCAGGGCCCTGTACAAAGCAGAGAACATTTGTATAAATGCCAACTGGAATAGTGTTATCACAGAAGAACATGGCAACTCTGCAGAGACTCTCGAAAATCCTAGTGATTCTGATACAAGTGATGAATCGGAGACTGAAACACCTGCTGAAACATTGGTCCATGGATTCACTGATTCACTGTGCATTCGTGACTTGCAAGACAAAATTATCGAAATCGCACCTGGCGAGGGGTAGCGTCCACTTGGAATATTCAAGGACAAATTCACTGAGGAAATGAACTTTCCAACACTGTTCTACGAAGATCCACGTGGCACTGATATTACAGAACGATTCAGTTATCATAAAATAGTCCGATGGGAGCTACTACATTCAAGCGGTTACTTCTCCTGTCACATAACAAATTTGTTTTTCAAAACAATGTGCATAATAATAGAGCAAGTTATGTCTTGCATGTGGGTCCGAATAAGAAAAGGCCAGTTACAAGGAAGAAAGTTGTTGGCCAAGGATGTGAAATACAAAGTAAACCTAGAAAAAATTCTGAAATCCAATATTAGATACATAGATTTCAAGAACATCCGCACCTCTCTTGACTATTTGCAACAAAACAAAAAAAATAAAAAATTGCAATGATCCGACAATTGGGGTCGCCAACATTTTTCATCACATTTACAAGCACAGAGCATTGTTGGGATCCATTGGTGGTTGTCGTTTCTAACCTGCATAGTAACAGGAAACATAAAAAAAAAATCGATACACTGGAAAATAACGACATTGATTACCTCATAAGAAAAGACCCAGTGACATGTACTCGATACTATAAACATAGAATAAATGCTTTGAGACAATTGATATGCCATGATGAAATGTTTTTCGGAAAAATATCGGACTAATTTTTTGTGACTAAATTCCAGAATAGGGGAAATGAGCATGACCACGCACTGTTGTGGATAGAGGGTGCACCGGTCTATAGAGCTGATAAGAATTCAGAGATCGAACAATTTGTGGATAAATACATAACATGCAATACAGATCATTTGGAACCAGACCTTGTGAAAGTCCATAGACATTACCATACAAGAATTTGTAGAAAACAAAAAAGCTTGCATTGCAGATACAATTTTTCCATTCCACCAATGAGAGATACAAGAATCATAGAGCCGGTTAGTTTAGAGGACAGTGTTGTTGTTGAGAAATCTAAATCCTTGTTCACATTTCTAGAACAAGGAAGATTTGATGAAATGATGAGCTTTGATGCCTTCTTGACACAAGTAAAGCTATTAGAAGATGAGTACATCCAAGCCATACAAATAACGCTTAGGCAACCAACACTTTTCCTTAAACGAAAACTCTCCCATATTTGGAACAACAGTTTCTCCAAGGACATGCCAGTTATGTGGAAAGAAAATACAGATGCACGGTACGTGTTGAATGCATATGTTGCAACATCCTACTGCACCTCGTATATGACGAATATTGACAAATCTATGACATCTGCATTCAGAAAAATACGCAAAGAACATGAAAGAAGTCATATTGATGCCATACAAATGATATGCACCCTTGGCAATACATTGCTTAATCTTCAACAAATGTTTGTTGACCAAGCAGTTCACATTGCCCTTTCTTTGCCCCTCACTTGTAGTTCAAGAAAATGTGTCTTCATAAACACATCTCCACTTGAAAAACACACATTTATGTTTAAACCATCGGTTTTGCTGCAACAAGAACCTGACAATTCATAGAACATCATATGTTACTCTATTATTGATTATTACATCCAATGTCCATCTCCTATTAGGCATATCTGCTTAGCAGAATCCGTATCGCATTACAAAAAAAATGGGACACCCCTATCAAAAAGAAAAAAACCCTATGTTATACGGTTTGTCCAATACAATAAACATTGTGACTATGAAAACTATTGTAAAGAAAAATTTATGTTGTATGTTCTATTCCATGAAAACGAAGAGACATTAATACATAACTTCTCTACATCGGAGGCTGCGTATGTTGCCTTTGAAACTATAGTGCATATCAATGAAGCTAGATTTACCTACAATGTTAATCCAACATGGGGCGATCTAGAAGTTGCACTTAATGACCTAGAAAACCTTGGCGATTACGATGAGACATTCAGAAACCCAAAAACAACCAGAATTCCTTCCGAGTCCTATGACTTACAAGCAGATTTTCCTCGTCCTCCAGCGGCTGAAAGTGAAAAACGTATCAACCTTGGTTTTCAAGTTACAAAACATCATTTCCTGATTGAAAATAATGAATACCACAGAATAAGACATCTGTTGAATCGCGAACAACAAACAATTGTAAAGGACATTGCCCTTAAAAAACGGTTGAACATGAACAATCATGTGCACGTCTTCCTTACAGGCGAAGTAGGAACATGCAATACATTCACAACTAAAGCATTGTTCCAAATGCTTATACGAATCTATGATTCAAATAATTGCTCTAATCCTATGAAACCAAAGGGCCTAATAGTTGCATACACAAGAAAAGATCCAAATAAGCGGCTAAGTATGGAATAAGGGATCTATGCATCATAATCAATTTGTAGGGCACCGAACAATAGAGACTCGTTTCTAACCCCGCCAACCCGACAACGCGCGATGCACAAACTGTACATGGTCTATAAATTCTCAGCCACCCAGTAAGTCTGCTTGTCAATTTGTATATCGCGGAACTGTATGTGCTATTTGTAAAACATAGAACAATAGAGGCCTATTTTTTTACCCTTTCCATCCGAGAACCCGCAAGTATGGAATGTGATATCGGTACACAATCTATAAAATCTCATGTCCATATTTTATAAAGGCACATATTTACTTTTTCCTCATTTCTACACACATTGATATGGTAATCATAGACTTGTTGTTGCACATGAATTATGAAATGTGCAGTGGGAGTCGGACGGAGCCCTTTGCTTTGCTTAGGCAATTTTGAACCCGCTAGCCCGAGAACCCAATTTCTATATGGCAAAAATTGGCCCAATGTACAGCCTTCAAATATGTATTGCTCATTTGTGGGATCCCACTAGCCCTGGAGTAGAATGTTGAGCCGGTCACCTCACAAATCCGCTTCTCAATTTATTATCA
Organism: Picea engelmannii; assembly: GCA_009831015.1. NCBI lineage: Eukaryota > Viridiplantae > Streptophyta > Pinopsida > Pinales > Pinaceae > Picea > Picea engelmannii. Next base: position 18,672 of record ML848486.1, on the reverse strand, counting down.
TAAGATATTTGCAAGGTACCGAACAATAGAGCGTCATTTTTTACCCCACCAGCTCGACAACCCGCGATCCAAAAATTGTAGATTGTCTATCAAATCTTGGCCAGCCCGCAAGTCCGCTTCTCAATTTGTATATCGCGAAACTTTGTGTGCTACTTGTAGAACACCAAACAATAGAGGCCTTCTTTTGAACCCGCCCGCCCGAGGACCGCGATCCTTAACCATGCACTTTTAGACTTGGTCATTCCTTCCTTGCTTGCTCTTCCCCGTGGTCGTTACCTCCGCACGTGTGCATGATTAAAAAATTGNGTGTGTGTGTGTGTGTGTGTGTGTGTGTGTGTGTGTGTGTGTGTGTGTGTGTGTGTGTGTGTGTGTGTCTTCTTTCTAAATCTTTAATGCTAACAGGTCATCTTGCATCTACCATCTAAGCTGTCATTGATGTGCGCAAGGCTCGAGAAGTTTTTCCATTAATGCAATTTTTGCGAAGCATTTTCTTCTCCCTTCCTAGTTTTAATTTCAAATGGCATGGAATTTCATTCACACGCCGCCAGCTTGCTTCGTTCACGAAACCTCCAATCGCTTCCCAGTCTTAATTTCAAATACCATGGAATGTCATTCGCACGCCGTCGGCTTGGTTCATTCACGAAACCTCATATCCTTAAATGTTGTTGGTCGTAACCCTCACCTTCGCACTTCTAAGTTTGCAATAACTATGTTTTACTTCTAACAGGTCACCATATAGCACATATAGATATTGTCATTAATGAGGAGATTTTTCATTCACACGGATTGAAGCAATGTTTGCGGGGGGTTATATTGTCCCCTCGATTTCTTCATTTCAAACAGAGTTTGAAGCCATCCAACCATTTGATAAACTACAGCCAGCAGCTGCACAACAGTTTTGTAGAGACACAGTGAACATCTTCCTCAAGAGCTTCCCGTGCAGAAGAACGGAAAAAGAATTGTAGGGGAGGTGGAGCAGCTCGAAATTTACCATCAAAACATGGATATTGACGTTGATCTGGGAAGCATATTCTGCAACCTTGATCAGCCCACACACGTAATTCAGCATGCCTTCTCAATGGACATGGTTGGTACTGACATTTTTGACGATGATAAATCCTTCGTATTCCAAAGCGTTGTTTTTGAAACCGAATCAAAAAAATTAATCATTGAAAAAAGAGATGTAAAAAATAAGAAAAGAAAACATCTTTCAGAACTTGACCTTGCCAATATGCATGCATCCAAAATCTCTGAACTTCACAGGGCAACCGAAGATGCTCTTCATGATTCCTTTGGAGTCATTGAAGCCGAAAATGCCAGACTAAAGAACCAGATTAAGGAATTAGAGGAAGCTTTGTTTCCTATGCCATTGCTTGGCAATTCCTTGGAAATAGCCATGTTTGCGACTATGTGTGCCCCTGCAACAAATCTAAAAGGGTCCTCCAGATTCCTCGCATCCTGTAGACGATATATCGAGAAAAATATCAATAAAACAATAGAACTGATTGCCAAGGCCTGGGAAACATCACAGAATATGGATTCCCTGGGGAGTAGGGCACATAACTTGCTCCTACTTCTGCAGACAGATTTAAAGAATGAAGAAACTTTCTATGTGCACTCGGTCATCCCTTTCACCTTTCATCTCAACAACATGCCAGAGACGAGAGGAACACAACATGATCTCCCATCCAAAAAAAGTCTCACTCAATTAGAAGCATGCTAGAAACAGAAAGTGAAGAACCTATACCTAATTGTGCAATCGTGTGAGCAAGCAATATCAAAGAAAGAAACATTATTCACAAAGCTCACCAAAATAGACTTAGCAAGAAATACAAACGGCTTCCATGACCCCAACTTAATCCTCAACTCGTTGACGTTAACCAAGCAATCTTTTGATCAACAAGTTGATAATTTGAAGGCCTTTTCTTTAGAATTTTTTTACAGAATTGTTGAATATGATGAAGAAGAGGTGGACAAATGGCTAGTCGGGTATTCACTACAGAGTGGAGACATTCATGAAGGTCTGTGTAAACTTCCAATTGATCTAAGCGAATTAGAAAATGAAGTTTTCAAAATTTGAATCTGCAATGACATCAACGTCGCCCCCTTGAGAAGCTATATTGAAGAGAAGTTGAAGTGGATCAGCCACAAAATCCAACAGGCAAATGCATAAATCCTCTGTGTATCAATCCAGTTATTGAAGCGGGTTGCCCACAAAAACCAGCAGGGAAAGGCATGATCAACCAAACACAAAAATTACTTATACGTACCATTCCTTTAAGTGTATAGTGATAATCCTTTCTTTATCAATCCAGTTATGCATTTTCTGAGTAGAAATCTATAGACAAAAACTGATCTTCGCATTTCTACTTTTCAGGTATTACATTCTAGCATGTCCAACTTCTTTCCACACTCCTATTTCTTGTACATATTTATGTTATGGTCCGTGGGAGCCCCAATCCCAGTCTATATGACAAATGCATTTACATTTCCAACAATATGTAACAAACTATTATTTTTTCATATATTCCAAATAAAACTATTGTTTTGTCTCCTTATATATTTATGTCTTCCTGGATTTTTTATCTTCGGCTATGTTGAATGTGAAGTCATTCTGTTTATTTTATCTCTATTCTCTTTTTTTCTTTTTCAAAATAAAGTATGACATAAATCACTCACTCAAATTCGACATATCATATTTCAAACATATATATATATTTCTTTAAATTTCCAGGAATATGTAACACGTTTCATTTTTTTTCCAATTTTCAGCCCCCCAGCTCGACAACCCGCGCTCCAAAAACTGCCTAAGTATGTAATCTAAGCTCCATCACACTATATAGAATGAGGGTTCTTTACATGCTCTATAAATGCACATATTTCGTATGTATAAAAGTAAATATCTAATTTTAAAAATTATGATTTTGCTATGTACAATTTATGCTCTCCAAGAACCTATAGTTTGATACATTCCAATTTATTGTATCCACAAGCCCCTGTTTTAAAGAAAACTAATTCGGGAATGCTATTTATTTGGTCCTCCTGTCCACCACCCTGTGTAATAGGCATTGGTACTATATTTTTTGTACATTTGCCCACCACCGTGTGTAAAACCTATGTAAAGAAAAGTAATTCCCGAATGTTAAATTTTTGGAACACAAGCCCCTTGAAGTTCAAATAGTCTGCATGTTCCATTATCAATTTGTACATCACGGAACTCTCGGTGCTATTTGAAGGTCATGGAACAACAAAAACCTACTTTTCAGGTCCCCAGCCCGAGAACCCGCGATCCAAAAACTGGCTAAGTATGGAATGAGGGTTATGTCTATGCTCCAATTCGGGAAGGCTAGTTTTCCTCCTACTTTTATGTGTTCCTAGATTTTTCACTTTCAGAATGGACTATGGCATAAATCACTTACTCAAATTTCAGATATCAGATTTCACTCTTATGTGTGTGTGTGTGTGTGTGTGTGTTTCTTTAAATTTTCAACAATATGTAACACGTTTTATTATTTTTTTATATAAATGTTGTAAAATTGTGTTCACTACTTTCTTTCTACTCAAACGTAAAGAGACTGTCATTTCTTGTATCTTTGCAACATGTCCTGCACAATGTTTGTCACAAAGGCCCTTAAAATTAAAATAGTATGCAAGCCCGCTTCTCAATTTGTACACCGCCTATCTTTGTCTGCACTTTGTAGGACATGGAATGAGGGCTCCATCGTTGTTCTATAAAATCTCATCCCCATACTTTATGAAAGTACATATTTTGTATCTATAAAAGTAAATCTCTGCTTTAAAAATTTACGTATTTTCTATGTGTAGTTTATGGTCTGCAGGAACCTATAATTTCAAAAATTTCAATTTCTTGTGTCGAGGAGCCCCTGTTTTAAAGAAAACTAATTCGGGAATGCTATTTATTTCGTTCTTCTGCCCACCACCCTATGTAACAGACACTGGTACTATACTTTTTTACCTCTTTTCCACCAGCGTATGTAAAACCTATGTAAAGAAAACTAATCTATGAATGTTGAATTTTTGGGACACAAGCTCCTTAAAATTCAAATACTCCGCAAGTGTGATTCTCAATTTGTATATCGCGGAACTGTTGGTGCTATTTGTAGGGCACAGAAGAACAGAAGCACATTTTTCATGTCCCCAGCCCGAAAACCCGCTATCCAAAAAATTCCTAAGTCGAGAAGCCGCTTTTTAAAAAAAAACTAATTCAGAAATCATATTTGTTTCATACTTTTCTCCACCAGCCTATGTAACAGACGTCGGTACTATTTTTTTTTTTTTTACTCCAGCAACATATGTAAAAAGGAAAACTAATTCGGGAATGCTAAACTTGTTCGACATGAGCGCCTTCAATTTCAAATAGTTCACAAGTCCGTTTGTCAATTTGTATATCGTGGAACTCTATGGACTATTTGTAGGCCACGGAACAACAAAAGCCCAATTTTCAGCCCGCCAGACTGAGAACCCGCCATTCAAAAATTCTAGTCCTCAAAGCGGCATGTCAATTTGTATATCGCGGAACACTTGGTGGTATTTGTAGGCCACAGAACAACAGAAGCCCAATTTTCAACTCGCAATCCCGACAACTCGGAATGAAGCTTCCGTGCATGCTCTATATATCTACTTCATCAAATTACATATTTGATTTTTGTAGACCACAGAACAATAAAAGGCCAATTTTCAGCCCCCTAGCCTGAGAACCTGTGATCCAAAATTTTAAATAGTCTGCAAGACCACTTGTCAATTTGTATATCGCCTAACTCTCAGTGCAATTTGTAGGCCACGGAACAACATAAAACCAATTTTTAGCCCGACGGTCCGAGAACCCACGATCCAAAAATTCAAATAGTCCGCAAAACCGCTTCTCAAATTGTATTTCGCGGAACTCTCGGTGTTATTTGTAGGCCACGGAACAACAGTAGCCCAATTTTCAGCCCACCACCCCGACAACCTGGAATGAAGCTCTCGTGCCTTTGTTTTAAAGAAAACTAATTCGGTCTTGGTAGTCTTTTTATGCTTTTGTTCACGAACCTATGGCAACACAATTTTTAGCCTACCAGCCCGATGTTATAGGATAAATCCGTAAGTGCGGACACAAACCGATCTCCCTAGATCCACCTGGATCTAGAACAAAACAGGACAGAATGATACGCTTTCCCTAGATTTTAACTATTGAATATACTAAGAGGCACGATTAAAGAACATACCTTATAATCGCTTCCTTGAGTCTTTGTTGTTCCTGCTTCGCTCCAGTGCTCTCGTACAGTCAAGATCAAGACAATACAAACCAATCGAAGTGAAGAAAGTACATTTTATTCAACAATTAATCTATGTATATGATCAAGGAGTTATACAATAAAGTGTGATTAACTTTATGGGAAAGGGACACATTATTGTATTATATTGATAGAAAGTAAAACTTACAACCTGAGCCTTGATGTTGCAAGCCTCCTTTCGATGACCCTTAGCTCTGACACACACACTTGCTCACTTGCATGAAGAAGATCAACCACCTTTGATAAACTTGTTGGAGTTCCTTAGCCGCTGTAGCTTCAGTCCTTCATATAATCACTAATTCTCCAATGTCTCTCTTGCTTGTTTTCTTGCTAACCTCTTCCATGAGAATCCCCTCAATATATAAGAGAGAATGAATTAGTTACTTGGATAGGAATGATCCCAAAATATCAGGAAAGCCAGTACTTAGATAACCATTCGAATGCCATCTCATCCTTCTAGAAGATTCCCTTCTAGAAGCTTCGAGAATTCTTCTTTTTCTCCTCTTTAGAAAGGGTTCACATCCTAGTAGTTAGACACAGTGCGAACTTCTTGCACCCTGGCTTAAGGTAGCCTGCAAGAATCATACATTCTCGCAGGCAAATGTATTGGTAGCCTGCGAACCTTCCTCAAAAAAGATATTTTTGGTAAGAGAAGAAAGTAACTTTTCTCAGGAGAAAGTTCTAATGAAGAGCTTGAGTGCACCATAATCAATACATCATCATGACAACCAAAATTATGGGT
>ML848486.1:0-11336 GCA_009831015.1 Picea engelmannii | reverse complement strand
GTTTAACGAGTCCAGAGATAGTAAACTCGAAGGTTTTTCAAGATTATAGAGTTTGGAAAAACACTTAAAAGAGAACTCTCTCAGTTCCTTTTTCATAACATAGTCTGGATGAGACCGAAAAAGAGAGAAATTATCGCTCACCAGACGCATACTTCAAATACTTTAGCGAGTGTGAAGATAGCAAGGTCGCTCGACGATCTTTTCATGTTTAGAGAGTCTGAAAAGATCTTAAAGAGGACTCTAGGGGGGTTCCTTTTTTGTATAACCTTTTTGAGCCCGAAAAAGTGATAAAACTATGCTCGATCACGTTCTCCCACTGTCCCGGAGATGCCCCAGCTACGAAGGAAGTCCAAAGGCCAACTAGCCTGCCCACCAAACTGACCCCGCTTGGTCCTGTGCCCCCCGCCTGCTCCCTCCCTATTATCCTCCTCCTCTTCGGCCACCTCATCCTCCTCCCTGGCACAGTCGACTCAAATTCCCGCATCTCTCCCACCCCTTCCTACGTCCCTTGCCAACAGAATGGAGGAGTTGGACTGCTCAGGGGCCTCACTGAACAACAACCCAGGACCTTTAGCCAATCTGCATTTGTTTCACACCCAAGCCCTTTGGCCCCTTCCAACTCTCCGACCACCCAGTCGCTTTAGGACCAGCTTCACGACACCCAATTTCAAATGGATGGTCCGGAAGCCAGTCAAAATTCATGACAACAACCCCAATCTCGAGCGGGTTCCAATGCTAACCCATAATGTGAGTGGAAAATAGGCCTTGCACTGGTGCAGAGCCTAGTATTCAACCTACGTCGGGACATGGACAACCTATGGTTCCGCCTATAGATCCTGGACGACAAAGCCTCTCAACTCTTGCAGTTGTTCTCCGCATTACAAGGTGCTCATCTCCCCGAACCAGAGGCAACCTAATCAACAACAACCCAAGCAGCAGTAACCTCGACACCAGTCTTACCACTGGAAAATTTGGGCCACACAAACGTAGATTGTGAGGACCAAAGGCTTCCATCATGCCCGGAGCATGTCCAGAAGGAAGAGCACCTGCCATCAGAGATGGAGAACGCTATGCAACTGGACCGCACACCACTCCAGGAGGAGCCGCCTCCTCCCGAGGACACGACATTTCGCGCCTTTTGCATGGCCGCGTCGCCGCACTACAGCCCATACTGGTGATTTGTTTTTGTATGTTGTTTTGTCATGTGCATGTCGACTTTTCATGCATTTTGTCCATGGTTATTATAATTAGGCTATCTACACTTTCTAAAGTTCTAGCGTCCACCCTTACGGGCCAGAATTTTGAACTCTTTTTGTATCAGTGACAATATACACTTAAGTTATGAAGTGGTTTGTCTGGTTGAGCTGGTTTTCCCTCAGGGCAGCTCAGTATTTACAGTTTGAAACCATGGAAATTATCTGTACTCCTTCATTTTGACAGAATTTTATACAATCTTACTTATAAAAAAAAATATTGAATAAATTTTTTAAAATAGTTTATACTATTCACTAACTAAGACATGTTATAGCATTATATAAATTACTTTAAATCTCCATACAATGTTATAATATTCTATAAATTGCTCTCTGTCGTGTATATCACGCAATTGTTTGCTGCAAAATGTATACGACCAAAGTCTTTTGTGCAAAATGTATATCACGTAACACACTGAACATGAAAAGTGTGACCCCGAAACTCTGCCAACCCGCAACTGCGTAATTGTTCAGTACAAAATGTATGAAGCTTTATAACATTATACAAATTAGTATAAATCTTTGTACAATGTTATAATCTTCTATAAATTATTGTCTCATGTATATGACAGAATTGTTGGGTGCAAAATTCCTATTGTATGCTAATTTTTTGGTCTTCAACAACATTGATGTTTTAAATGTTCATGTAATTTCCAGAGATATGTAACATACATTATTTATTTTATACTAAGTTTGTATAGTTCGTAAGCCCACTTGTCAATTTGTATAGAGCACAGAACAATAGAGGCCCATTTTTGAAACCGACAACCCGAGAACCTGCGATCCAAAAACTGGCTAAGTATGGAATGACCACTCTGTCCATGCTCTGTAAAACATGTGCAAAGAAAACCAATTCAACAATGCTATATCTTTTTTGTCCAAGAAAAACCTTAATTTTAAAGAAAAATAGTTCGACAATGCTAATTTTTTAGTGTTTTTCTGCACGAACCTATGTAATAGACCTTATTACTATTCTATTGTATAACTGACATTATTAATTTTTGATAAATTTCTATAGTCCACCACTCCGCCTGTCATTTTGTATATCGCAGAATTGTCGGTCTTATTTGTAGGCCACGTAACATAAAAGGCCAAACTTTGAACCCGCCACCCCAAGAACCCACGATCCAAAAATTGGCTAAGTATGCAATGAGGGATCCATGCATGCTCTATAAAATCTCTTCCCCATACTTTATAAAAGTACAAATTTCGTATGTATAAATCTAAATATATACTTTATACAAGTACATATTTCGTATGTATAAAAGTACATATTTCATATGTATAAAACTATATATTTACTTTACTATGTTCTACATGCAAACCACATCTACTTCAACTTTCTACCCACGTGTCTCTACTACCTCACATTTACTCCCATCCCAACCTAGCAGGGACTCCGCTGCCATGCAACACTTGTTCATAATATGCATATGTTTGACATATATTTGTAATCAAAATTCAAAATGTTGAAGGTGGGTTTATAACATTTTTAGACTATCTCATGCAACTTGTATTCTAACATTTAGTTTCTTCAATCAAAATTCAAGATGTTGAAGTTGGGTTTATAACATTTTGACACCATACTTTCTTTTACAAGGAATCTGGGTGATCAAGCAATTGGGATTTTAAGAGCGCTAACATATAAATATTCTCATTACGCTAACTAACTTGTCAATAAGCTATCGAAAACTTGTTTTGTATTAACAAAGAAGAAAATACATCTATCATGTTGTTGGCTTGTCATTTGGGAAACCAAGCTAATGACAATATAACTGTTTTTTAGGACTTGTAGTCTTCTCTTGCAAAAAAATAGCCAAGCAGTGTTTACATAATTACAAAAATGAAATTGCCATTTCTCGAGAGTTTGGCATCTAAACAAGTGTTTCGCTAGCCTATTATAGTTTATATAGAAAAAACAAAAAGACTAGAAAATTAAGCATTATGAAATTAAGTCGATGGAGGAGGTACAGTTTCCTCAGGAACCTATTGGTTTTCTTCCCTGAGCTTGTTGAGGTCCAGATCCACAACCTATTTTGCAAGGAGAGTAATTTTTTGGTCTGTAGTTAGAGGTACTCCAATTGAAGCATAATTTCATTGCAAGTCATGTTTCTTTATGTCACCGCTTTCCCTAACAGAGTCTTCATGTGCTAGTAGAGATCAATGGTGTGCTGGTACTTCATCTCTCTAGAGTGTGAGGTGCCATTGTTCGGGATCCATGGAGTGAATTCTGCATCAATTTCCTCATTGTGGGTCAATGTTCTATCTAATCGAATGTCTGCTTCAACGAGCTTCATCTCTGCTCTCATCTCAGGAGGAGTATAAGTGTGAAAGGCCTCAGCAACTACCATGGCTTCTTGTTGAGCCCAAGGAATCAGGAGTATATGTCCATGATGATGGCCTCTCCTGCCTAAACCCCCCCTATCCATGAGAGATTGTAGGAAGAATAGACGGTTGCAACCAAAGTTATTGCTTGCCCAGAGCTCAAAGGTGAAGCCAGACAACCAGGGTAGCTATGAGGGGGTCAAGGAGATCACTGGAAGGGTTGCAAAGTGTTGTCAATGAATGTCGAGACACCCTTTGTAATCCTTGTGCCTTGGTTCATGGTGGTTAATGTCTGTGTGTGCCACCTTCAATGCCCCATTCGTCCTCCCGATTTTTCATGTGCCAAACACCCAAGCACAATAAACCCCATAATGATTTGTCCCTTTTATTTGAATGTTGTCAAAGGTATGATCATCCATAATTGAATGGTCTTTAAACCACCCACAAACTCAGCTATGTGCTTCCCTCGCACAACCATAACTATCATGGCTTCCAAATCGAAGGTGGGATGAATTCACCCGAACTAAGCATCTGTCGTGTGTAGAATCTGCATGTGGGAGATGATCTTAATGCCTGCCACGAATGCCTTTGGATGGTAGGCTCCCAAACATCGAGAACATGAGTTGTCCTCATTCATCACATGGAAAGACCCCCTGTCACCCTATCCGGATAGTCAATATCCTCAATTGAAAGCAAGGGTGATTTTTTTTTTTCCAAACTCCCCTTGTTCACCAATGTGATGCATAACTTGTCTCTACTATGGATAGCCGACATGAACAAAGAATGATATAGTATTCTCATGTTGAAGCACTACATGGCTCTATGGACATATGTAGTGGACACACATTCTATAGGGTTATACTCTTTCAAATTAGAAAGTAGTGTCGAGATTGAAATATTTATTTTGCATTTACTTATCATATGTTTCTAAAGTAATAGCTATAGAAAAGTAAAAGTTAATATAGAAATTGCTCGGACATAATCTTATGGAACATTATATTTTATTATACATTTATTATTATTATTATTTAATATTTTTATGCATTTACTATTTTTATATAGAAAAGTAAAAGTTAATATAAAAATTTCTCGAACAAAATCTAATCTTATGAAACATTATATTTTATTTTATTATACATTTTTTTATTACTTTTTTAATATTTCTATGTATTTTTATAGAAGTTTTTGTATACATATTTAAGCTTCTTTTATTGTATTTCAATGGAGTTTTGGTTAACTTTCATCACTCTCCCACAATTTTGTACTCTTGTATATTTTATATAAATTAATGTACATAAGTTTGTACATTACAATAATCATAGTTGTCTTTAGTCCTTTAGTTGTGTGTGGGTTTTTTTATAATGTTTTAGTTTTCATATCAATTAGTATCACAGCCTAGCAATCATAGCATTAGATCTAGTTACATCAAGAATTTGTATATCTTATCCTTACTAGATATCACATTATTCGACTTCATAGGGGTCTTCTTCTTAAATACCCCAACTAGATCTCATGACATTTGGCTTTATAAGGGTTTCCATATTTTACCTTTATTGGATCTCATATTATTTGGTTCAAAACAATCAAGGCGTGGGGCATGGTGTAGTAAACAAATTGGTTGGGAAGTAGGTTTTCAAACTCTCCCATCAAGGTTACATTATTGTCGAGTCCATTTGGCCTATTGTGATGAGGCTGGAAGGGTAGGCATCCTCCACATGTGGGACCTGCACAGGTGTGTCTCTAAATGTTACTTCCCTTGCTAAGTCATAAGTTCCCTAGCCAGTGCTAGTTTGCAGGTTGTTGGTGCTAGTAAGAGTTTATAGTGAGAGCCACTCCAATGACTCCCACTATAAACCCTTCTTTATGGTTAAAAAAAATAATCAAGGCACGAGATCTAGTCTTCTTGAGGGTTCTGCCTACTACCTTGTACTAGATTATACTCTTCAAGCTTCATCTTTTGGGAGTTATGCATTTGCAGTGATTGATGCATTCCCTCGCTTGGTATGACAATCACTTCAGTCTTGGTGTTCTTCATCAACTTAGCACCACATCCACTTATTATGTACTTCCCTAACTTATTTTGCTAACTCCTTCATTATTACATCATCCTTGTACAACTCCTTGCACTAGTAGGAAGTAGTTGGTGCTTCACAACCTTTGGTTGCTACCATGAGGGCCAAAAGGGCCATAAACCCTTATAACCTCCATACATCACTATAGGGTGGCTCGAGGGAAACTTCCTTGCAAGTTCAAGGGGTAGTGCCTCTTAACCAGGACAATGATAAGACTATGTTAACTGCTTAATTTTATGCTTCTTCCTAAAGGATTTCCTCTATAATTTGAAGAAAAATAAACATATCATAAACAGGTCATTGGTTGTTTCCATGCCCAATCCAAAATGGTTCCAAGAGGTGGTGGACGAGAGGAATTAACACAAGACTCAAACAATAATATTTCCATGGAGCATTTGACCAAGGTGATACAAGGGATGGTGAGAGCCTTCCAAAAGGCTCTCTTCAAAACCATCCTTAAGAAAACCCAATACTAATACTTTTTTCTAGCTAGTAGCCATGGTAGAAATCCTGAAGTTTTATGGTAGCTTCAATGGTAATAAGATTGACTTGTGGTTGTATAGTCTAAATTCATACTTCAAGACTCAACCTAGGATTATTGATGTACTCAAAATACAAACTGTCGATGTCCATATCACAAAAAATTCCTTAGATTGGTGGCAGAATAATAAAAAAATGTTGTTTATATAAGAAAGGCAGATGTTTCACTACGATGATTTCAAATATGTCATGCAGATATGATTATACCCTCATGGGTACTAGGTGATCCTAGACTTCAACTCAAGAAAAGTCCAAGTCAATGAGTTAAGTAATACACCATGTTCTTCAACAAGCTTCATATCAAACAAGGAATTTTAGATTCATAAGAGGTATTCGTGATCTAGTTTATTTTAGGCTTACTTCCTCATCTTAGAACTAAATTACCTACATTGAGGTAAATTATTTGGTCAAACCATATAAAATAGCCATCGTTGTTAAAACCAAGATTAGATCTAAGTTTCCAAAAAAGAGTTCTAGCAAACTGATACTCTTTATTCAACCCCTTCAATGTCCAAGGCTTTTTCCAACCCTAATGGACAACCTAAGAGTTTAGGCCAACCATTTTCATTTGTTGGTAAAGGGAAGTATTGTACCTATCTTAAGAGGTCTAGTCATTCCACCAATGAATGCAAAGCTCTTCAATTCAAATGAGAGTTTAGGACTCCCCTCAAAGAATAACAACTAGAAGATATTGATATCCTCATAGTGCAAGAACTTGAATAAGTATAGATTATAGTTGATAATCCAATCACTCCAAATCCACAATAAATTTGATGATTGAGGACCATGCAACCACTCCAAAGAAATCCCTCTTCACATAGAATTGTGAAGTAAAAGATCACTTTTTTTCTCTCATCATTGATAATGATAGTCAAGATAACCTAGTATCTCTAAATCTTGTTTCAGTTTTACAGTTTCATACTACACCCCATCCTACCCCTTATCACTTCATGTGGGTTAAAGATGTTGGAAATTCCACACTATTAACATGGAAATGTGCATTCACTTTTGTCATTGCCCCCTCCAATGATACTTTTCATTGTGATGTCATTTTGTCGAATTGTTTTGAATTAATCCTTGGGAATCCTTATTAGTGTGATCGACATGCCATTCATGATGGGAGGCATAACACTTATCAACTCTATAAATATTGTAAAGTATACAAACTCACCTTTAGTTGTTTATTGTCCAATATTATTTTACTTTCTTGTAAGCAACAATAAAACAAAACAATATCCATAAGTTCTTAGCCCTTGGTGTTGTTTGACAAACTAAAGAAGATAACATAGGGAATCTCTCTCCCTCATATATTTAGACTATCATAGAATCGTATTTAGAGGTGCTTGAAGAACCAACGGGTCTACCTTTTCTTCACTCCAACTTGCATGGCATTGATTTGGTACTAGGTTATTCACTCCCCAATTTTTTTGCATATCACACCACACATATCGAGAGTGTAGAGATCGAGAAACAATTTGAAGAAGGTTGTTAAAGATGGTAAGGTATATCTTAGAACTTCTTCTTTTGGTACTTTTGTTCTCATTATATCCAAGAAAGAACAAGAATATTGGAGATTATGCACAGATTATAGAGCATTAACCCAAATCACAGTGAAAATCAATACCCACTTCACGAGATCGATGACCTCATAGACCAGTTGGAGGGAGAGAAATATTTCATCAAAATTGATCTAACTTCTAGATATCATCAAGTATGTATGGACCTTTTTCATGCTTGTAAAACAATTTTCAAAACCAAATATGTGTTAAATGAGTGGCTAGCCATTCCTTTTGTTCTTACTAATGCTCCATCCACATTCATGAGAATCATTTATGACATATTTCTCCCACAATTGTGTAAATTTATAGTGGTATATTTAGATGACATGTTGGTCTATATCACCAGTTTGGAAGACCACATTCAATGTGTTTATATTTCTCTTGACCTTCTTCAGCAACATAAATTGCAAGCAAAAATGAAGAAGCCCTTCATTGCACAAAATTCCATTCATTATCTATGTTTTGTTATGGACCAGATCGTTTTGCATGCAAATCTAGTCAAAGTCAATTTCCTTCAAGATTAGTCCACTACCTCTAATACTATAGGTCTGAACAATTTCCTTGGTGGTATGATATTATATACTAATTTCATATAACATTTATCGCACATTATTGTACCACTTCATCAGCTCCCCAACCATAAGCATTTCTCATGGAATGTTGTTGTAACTAAAACATTTCAGTAGCTCAAGGATTCCCATTTCCTTATCTCTAGTGCTTTCTCTTATTGATTTGCATCAACCCCTTGAGATAGATACACATCGCTTGAATTATGCCATAGGTATTGCTTTTAAGCAAGAAGGACACCTAATTGCATACCACTCATAAACACTTTCCATTTCAAAGAACTATAGTACATATGATAAATATTTCTATGCCTAGGTTCAATCACTCAAGCAATGGAAGAATTGTATACTTCATAAGGATACCATATTTCACACTAATCATAGTCCCCTTATGTTTTTGAATTGTTAGTCTAAGATTCAAGTACAACAACACCTTAAATTAATGGTCTTCTTATCTTCAAAAATTGTTTCATTATTAAATATAAAAATGGGACAACACTATCAAAGTTGTTGATATGTTGAGAAAATATCCTTCCAAGTTTTTACATATTCTCAATTCTAGATTTGTTTCCTATGAAGATTGAAAGTCTTTTTATCCTTTAGATCCACACTTTGGGTCGATTATCACCTATAGTTTACAACAACCTACTATTGTGTATGTGTTATGTTATTTGCATGAGTATCCCATGTACTATACATTGGAATGCATCAACCCTTTGAGATAGATATGCATCACTCAAATTATTCCATAGGTGTTTCTTTTAAGCAACGAGGCCACCTAATTACATACCACTCAAAGACACTTTCCATTGCAAAGAACTATAGTACATGTGATAAATATTTCTATGCCTAGGTTCAAGCACTCAAGCAATTGTAAAATTGCATACTTCACCAGCATAGATCCATCTTAACCCCGAATCTATCAAGGATCGAGAGGGATCAAATCTCTCCAGGTGCAAACCCCTTTTTTAGTACAAAACTTGAGGAAAGATTTGCACCTAGACAAATTTGATCCCCTCGGGGTTAAGATGGCACTATGCTGGTAGTAATAGTAAATATACTCAAGTAAATAGTAATAGTAAATATAAATAGTAATAGTAATAGTAATAGTAAATATACTAAAGTAAATAGTAATACTAAATACTAAAGTAATAGAAGTAATAGTAGTAGTAAATATAAATAGTAATAGTAAATTTACTAAAGTAATAATATACTAAAGTAATACTAAATATGATATATATAATATATGTGTAATTTTTATTTTTATTAATTGAGCCGACTTTTTTAATTGAGTCGACTTTAAATTTTTGAAATCTTTGAAATCTAACATCACCCTAACGTGACAACTTCTCCCTCGTATTGGGTTGTAGAGCGCCTCTCAGTGCAATAAGGAGACCACCATTCACACTAATCATCATCCCCTTATGTTTTTGAATTCTCAAACTAAGATTCAAGAACAAAGGCACCTTAAATGGTCTTCTTATCTTCAAAGATTGTCTCATTATTAAATATAAAAATAGGACACTATCAAAGTTGTTGATATTTTGAGCAAATATCCTTCCAAGATTTTACATATTCTCAATGACAGATTTTTTTCCTATGAAGATTGAAAGTCATTTAATCCTTTAGATCCACACTTTGGGTCGATTATCACCTCTAGTTTACAACAACATACTATTGGGTATGTGTTATATTCTTTCCATGATTAGCTCATGTACTATACATTGGAATGCATCAACCCTTTGAGATACATACAGATCGCTCGAATTATGCTATAGATGTTGTTGTTAAGCAAGGAGGCCACCTAATTCACTAGTGCATTTGGGTCAAATTCCGACGGCGCGTTCAACGCAATTGCCACTTTCTATTGTCGGAAGACTGACAAACCTCAGACCCCCTCAAACATCATTTTTCCGATAACCTAGTTTTCGTTTGTATTGTGACGTTATATGACGCCACGTGTCATCATAAATTGGATTGTCCAGCCCCATATTGATGTCATAAGACCGACGTCTAGGAACGTTTCAAACATGGCAATACCGATGTGTCAAACATGGCAAATAGGACGTTTCAAACGTGGCAAGACCGATGTTTCAAATGTGGCTAGTGAGACGTTTCAGACATGGCAAGAGAGACGTTTCAAAGGTGGCAAAAGAGATGTTCTTAAGGTGGAAAGAGAGACGTTTTAAAGGTGGCAAGAGATACATTTCAGAGGTGGAAAGAGAGACGTTCTGAAGGTGGAAAGACCGTCGGGACGAGGTATTAGCTCCGACGTGGTTGCTATGGGAGAGACACTCTTGGACGTGGCAAGAACGACGTCCATCAGGTGGCAACAACGACGGCCTGGAGTTACTAGCTCTGACATGGTTGCTATGGGACCGACAATCTTGGAGGTGGAAAGAGAGACGTCTTGGACGTAGCAATAATGACGGGAAGAGAGTGAAAGACGTCACAATTTCCACCTTTGTGTAGGTATTTAAAAAAAAAAATACAATATCAATATCAAGACCTAATAGTCATTCCAAGCCCAAAGGAGGAGTAAGTCATATAGGTGTCAGCTAGTGACCCACTTAATAGTTTCCTTAGGCTTTCCCTCGCACTAAAGGTTGGGTTTTTTCTTTCAAGAGTGTCTAAGAGATAAAAACACCCAATATGGTGAATGAACTGACATTAAGTTCATACACATCTAACAGATTCTTCAAACTTTTACCCAATGAAACATTGTGTCACAGCTTCTATCCTAATGAGATTACTATTGGTATCATCTCCACAAGCATGAAGACCTAAAATATGAGGTATGTAAAATTTGTGCATGGAAAATCACTTTAAAAATGAACTTGTGTCTAACTACATGTTCATCTCCTCTTCTCTAACTGATGTCCATAGCAGAACCATACAAAATTAATCAAACCTACCAATTAATAATATCATAACCATTATGGCATTTCAATGTCGAACATAGACAAGTTATCACATATCAAGAGAACATCAGTTTCCCCGAAAAGCACTTCCAAAGTTTCT
>ML848485.1:14387-27482 GCA_009831015.1 Picea engelmannii | reverse complement strand
TCAAGATGATATTGACAATACTGTCCTCCAGATGCCACTGATGATGCAGACCTCTCTCGCCTGATGTTGATGAAGAATACCCTTCTTGTTAAGGGGGAGTGTTGAAATAATGTAACTGCGAAGAGCATTCTTATTATTATTTTATTATGGGATTAAATCCCCATTGCGGATTAATCATGTCATTATTATTATTATTGTTATTGGATTAATCCCCATTGAGGATTAATCATGTCGGTAATTGTATAAGGACCAAATCCCCTTTTGTGGATTGGTCATCGAACAATTACAAAGGACAGAATAAGAAGTTGGCCCCAACAGTTATAATGGAAGACCCATAATTAATTAAAGGTGGGTTTACCCACCCAGAGTGAGAGGTCGGCCCTGCCAGTTGTGACCTTTCACACGTGTCAGTCTGATATAAATAAGAGGCTAGCGCCTCACTTCAAACACACAACTCACTTGCTCATTTCTCTTATGAGGCAAGCTGCAATTACCAGAGAGAGGAGAAGAAGAGTGGCGCATGTCTTGGGGAGGAATTTTTGTATTGGTTTGAGTTATCTCTTGAACATTGTATAAGATATTTATGATAAGGAAGTTTTTGCTGGGTTTTCTTCCCCTAGAGAGTTTCCCAGGATAAATGTTGTGTCTCTTGTGAATGTGTATTTCTCAGTGATCTTGTTCTTATTATGCTCTTGAAATGCAAAGAACTATAATAATGGCATAAACATTAACACCCCAGCCTCTTACTTATACTTTTCCCTTCTAATTCTCTGTTGAGTTAGGTTAACTCCCAAGGTTAACTTCTATTCTTCTGTTGAGTTATCTTTTACTCCTTTTATCCTTTTTCTTTCTCAAGTCAACTTAAAAATATAACTTTAGTCTAGTTGACCTTCCCCCTCAGTGTGAGACTGTGACCTAGTGGGGGTGCCCAGGCCACTGAGTCTCCTCATCACCTCTCTATCAAGAGGTGGGGGACATTACACTTACTGAGAGGCTTTTTATTTCCTTCTCGGGGATCCCTGGGCGAAGCATCTCGAGGTTTTATTTCTAGGCTTTTATCTTTTACCAGCTGCTGTTATCTTTTACCAGCTGCTTTTACCTTCTGGGCCTTTAGCCCCTTCTTCCCACGAGATAAGGTGCAATCCTACAAATAGGTCAACCCAATGCCCGGACAAGGGGAATGGGACAAGTGAGTGGGAGATAAGGTGAAATAGTGGTGCTATGATGGGAGCGGACGATGGCTTTTCAGAAATCCCCCAGTGGCAAACCAAGACCTATGGGCACAGGCTTGCTAGGATACCCTGTCAATCCCCCAAAGCATGGTCAAGTGGGCTAATGTAAGATCCAAGCAATTTTTAGAGATAAAAGGAATAAGATGCATATATTTAAAGGTTTCAATGATCAAAAGTGACACATACCATGATACCTGGACCAATTACCTCATGAAGCAAGAACCTCGTCTGATACAAGACCAAGCCAATGGTGATGGATGTTGTTGCTGCTGACAAGATAAAGTTGATGGAAGAAGAAAAGGATGGGCCCTCCAGGGCCATGCTCAGGTCAATCCTGCTCTCGATACTCCATGTCTAGGACCTGTGGGCCTCGAGACATGATCTCTTGGTTTTCCCTAAAAATCAGGGATAACATGGCCCTCCAAACCGACATACGAGATCGATTTCACCTTTTGGGCTTCGGGAGTCTCGATTCTCAAACTCCGCTTTCTTCGCAGTGCTTACACCCAGAATTCACGATTTATCGACACGTGGTCTTTTCGAATCAATGGTCACAATCCCTTCAGGTATTCGAGGTTCGAAAATCTCAACTTTCCTTGCTCTCTTTTTCCCGGAGTGTTCCAACGGGAGTACACGATTTGTTGACATGTGTCCTCCTACAGATCGACGGTCCTTAGCTCCTTCGGCTCTTTGGACTTCGAGGATTTCAAAACTCAACTTCGCTTCCTTCACTTTCTCCTGGAGTGTTTTTCCCCGAACTGCACAAATTTCTACCACGCATCCTTCTGGCAACCGACAACCTGTATCTTCTTCGGCCCTCGGGTCTTCGACAATCTGATTTCCTTCCCAACCACAAACTCCCGAAGTGATTCGCTCCGAAGTTATGGATCATGCGCCACCTGTCAATCTTGACGATGGACGATCCCTGCTTACTTCGAGACTTTGGGACTTTGACAACTCTGCTCTCCTGCGCTCATCCAAAGGCTTAACCTTCATGCATTTATCTCTGGATCCGACGATCGTTGATCCTCGGTGCTCAAATCCAATGGATCAGATCTGTACTTCTCCTGGATCTAACAATTGTCCTAACTCCCGAAATGTACCTTAGATCAACGACCGAGAGCGACTTCGAACCTTCGTCCTTCGAGACTTCGAGACTTTTGACATTTGTTGGTGATGAAACTCCTGAAGTAAATCTCCCGTAGTGACGTAGCTTGCTTACGTCACTTGTTGACGTGTCACGAGCCGAGTAGCTGCCACGTGTCACTCGGATTTGTGATTTGCACGTACTGAAGTGTCGATTCAACTTGACACTTGTCATTGTCTGATTGCGCCATGTGTCCTTGCTGACGTGGTCTGCCAACTTGGTTTTGCCACATGTCCTTGTAGATGTGGTCTACTGACGTGGTTCTCCCTGATCTAATGGTCATCTCATTTCTTCAGATCCGATGGTCCTTATTCATTTCGGATTTCAGGATTCAAGTAATTCGACTTTCAAGTTGCCAATTCTTTCGAAGTGAGATTCCCTGAACAGTAACCTCCTCGCAACTTTTGACGTGAACCAAATGTTGTTCGTCGATCATGTTCTTAGATCAATGGCTCGATCTATCTTTGGTGCTGCTCTTCTAGCTTATCCTATCCTTCCACTTAAAAGTGATCCAATGGTCATGAAGACACCCGAAGAAGATCATCGATCAAGGATGGTTGCGGAACCACAAATTGCGAGTAATTTAAATCATCACCAAAACTCCACAATTTGAAGTTGTGCGTTGTTGGTGAATCAACCACAATCGTCAATCTTCGAGGCTATAAGATCTGACGGTTCTGACTAATTGCGGGATTGGAAATAGCACGATACGTAATTCTCCTTTCGAACTCCGCAATCTATCCCTGACATTGATATGGATATTGCGCATTCTGCGATCACAACTTAATCCGACTTAATCTGATCATTTGTTAGATCAACCACAATCGTCGATATTTGGGTTTATGAGATCTGACGATCTAGACCAATTGCGGGATTAGAACTAGCGAGTTGTTTAATTCTTCTTTCACTCTCTGCAACCCATCCCTGTCGTTGATCTGGCTTGCAGATCTGACGGTCACGATCCTCTAACGGTCCTCAAGCCCACGGTCACTCATATGACCGACCTCTGTAATATTAGACAATCAACACGATCAATTTCTTGATCGGACGACTATTGAGGCTTCTCACCCTGAGCTTACACTTTTCCTTCCGAGCTTTGATCTCTGCATACTGTTCGCTTCTCCTCTTGAGCTTATGATTTTCCTGTTCGCCATCGTCGTTGTTCTTGCCATCAATGACAAGCACACTCTTCCTGTAAAAACATGCCAACAATCCTCCCCCTTTGGCAATGATGGCAACCATGAAAGGATGCACTATTCTACTTAAACCTCCAACTGTAGCATCCAGACCACACCTTTTCTCCCCCTTTGACATCAATGTCAAAGAAAACATGCTCCCCCTAAGCTGTTGCAGTATTTTTCGGAGGTATCAGATATTCGACCAACATATACTCTCCCTGACAAAATGGACTCTCTTAGGTGAGAGAAGGGATGACACCCAGCTTCTGACGGAGATATTCAAATGGTGTCTTGGCTAGCGGTTTAGTAAAGATGTCTACAATTTGTTCTGTAGAAGGAATATAATTCAGCTGAACAACTCTGTTTGTAACCTAATCTTTGAGAAAATGATACTTTATTGGTATATGCTTCATTTTTTAATGGAGAACATGATTCTTGGAGACACTAATGGCATTGGTGTTATCATAGTGAAGTGGAATTGGATCAATATAAGTGACCTTCAAATCTGCAAGAGTTTGTATCATCCATAAGATCTTAGTGCAACAAGTAGCAGCAGCAATGTACTCTGCCTCTGTAGTTGATAATGAAATAGATCCCTGCTTCTTAGTAATCCATACTACTAACGAATCACCTAAGAAGAATGCACCTCCACTGGTGCTCTTTCTCTCATCCAAACAATTTGCCCAATCAACATCTGAATATGCAATTAATTAAAAATTCTGATTTTTAGGATACTAGAGACCATAAGTCATTGTACCTTTCAAATATTTGAATATCCTTTTGACAGCTGCTAAATGACGTTGTTTAGGAGCAGAGTGATAACAACCTACCATTCCAACAACTTGCATTATATCAGGACGGGATGTTGTGATGTACATAAGACTTCCTATCATTGATCGATAAGTTCTTTGATCAACATCAGGTGAAATATCATCTTTATTGAGCTTGCAACCAACCACCATAGGTGTGCTCACAGGTGTAGAATCTTCCATCTGAACCTCTTTAACATCTCTTTCAAATACTTTTCTTGAGAGATAAATATCCCTGCAGAACTTTGATTGATTCGTAAACCAAGAAAATATGACAGTGCTCCTATCATGGACATCTTAAACTCAGTCTGCATTGAATTAGCAAACCACTGAACTGAAGGGTCATTAGTGCATCCAAAAATAATGTCATCTACATAAACCAAAACAACTAATAAATCATCACCTTCAAACTTAATGTATAGATTATTGTCAACAATACCTTTCTTGAACCCTTTGTCCTGTAGAAATTTGTCCAGTCTATAATACCATGGTCGTGGTGCCTATTTCAATCCATATAATGCCTTTTTCAACTTACAGACATAGTCGAGATTATCTGTCAGTGAAAATCCTTCAGGTTGCTCCACATATACATCTTCTTCTAGATATCCATTATGAAATGATGACTTAACATCCCTCTAATATACTTTAAATTTCTTATGACATGCATAGGCAAGAAACATTCTGATGGCTTCCAATCTTGCCACTGGTGCAAAGGTTTCATCAAAATCTTGTCCTTCAACTTGTGCATAGCCCTTACAGACCAGTCTTTCTTTGTTCTTGACAATTTTTCCCTTCTCATTCAATTTATTCTTAAAGACCCATTTGGAACCTATGACATTTTTACCTTCAAGTCTAGCAGCCATCCTCCCAAGTATTGTTTTTCTCAATCTGGTCAAGTTCATCATTCATGGCTTTAACCCAATGGTCATCTTCGTTGGCTTCATTAAAGTTCTTGGGTTCCACCATGGATATGAAGGCTATATGTGATTGCTCGGTGTCTTTGATTATCCTTCCCCTAGTTTATACACCTTTGTCTTTCTCACCAATTATCTGACTTGCAAGATGATTCTTTTGGGTAATTCTGGAGGAAGGATTTGATGTTGTCTGTTGATTTGAGTCTGCCTGAGTATTTGTATATTTATCTCACTCAGAGTCTTCTTTTTCTAATTCTTGGACCTGTTCATCTTCAGCATCAGTTGTGTCCTTTGTAGCAGACTCAATATTGCTCATCTCTTTTACTGGGACTCCTTCATCAACTTTTAAGTCAATGCAATCAACTAATTTAGACAATCTTTTATTAAAGCATCTATATCCTTTACTATTGGTAGCATATCCTAAGAAGATGCCTTCATCAGCCCTGTCATCATACTTGCCAAGGTTTTCATTATTACTCTTTATGTAGCACTTACTCCCAAAGACTTTGAAGTGTTTGATTGAAGCAGGTCTTCAATACCACAGTTCATAAGGTGTCTTGTCACTGTGTGGCCTACGGTGGAATTTATTAAGAATATGGACTGTTGTGTGTATTGCTTCTACCCAGTAGGTTTGACCAATGTTCTTCGCATTCATCATTGACCTGGCCATTTGCTGAATTGT
Organism: Picea engelmannii; assembly: GCA_009831015.1. Lineage (NCBI taxonomy): Eukaryota > Viridiplantae > Streptophyta > Pinopsida > Pinales > Pinaceae > Picea > Picea engelmannii. Next base: position 21,520 of record ML848485.1, on the reverse strand, counting down.
TATGTTTTGCCTCTCAACTACTCCATTTTGTTGTGGAGTTCCTGGGATTGTGTATTCTCTCTTGATCCCATGTTTATCACAGAATTCCTTGAAATCACTTGACATAAATTCTCCTCCTCTATCTGATCTTACTGCTTTTAACCTGTTGCCTATTTGATTCTCAGCTAAAGCCTTAAATATTTTAAATTTCTCAAATGCTTCAGCTTTTTTTTTAGAAAAGCAACCAAAGTGAGTCTGGAGTAATCATCAATGATCAACATGAAGTAGTTTTCCTTCCCTGTGCCTTCTTGTCTTGATGGTCCACATAAATCCATATGAACTAATTAGAGTAGTTTCTCTGTTGAAATAGAGCTCTTAGATTTAAACTGTGTCCTGGTTAGCTTTCCTACTTGGCAGGGTTTACACACAGAATCTTGTGGCTTTGATATTTTTGGAAGATCTTTTACTGCCTCAAGATTTTTTAGCTTAATTAAGTGGTCAAAGTTTAGATGTCCAAATCTCCTATGCCATAACTAGCTTTCATCGTGTTTTCTTAGATGACACTCTTCTATATCTTCTTTTAGCACATATACATTATTATCTGTCCTTGTGCCTTTAGCCACCACTTGTCCTGAGTTTACAGACTTTATCTTACAATCTTGGAAGTGAACACCACTTCACACCCTCTGTCACACATTTGACTTACACTGAGCAAATTATGTTTCAGCTCATCTACAAGCAAAACATCCTGGGATTTTCCTTTACCATTACTCAAACTCACCATCCCTTTACCCTTGATTTTACCTGGTTCATCATTTCCAAAGGTCACATTTCATGTTTTGATTTTACTTATACACATAAACTTATCCTTGTCTCCAGTCATGTGCTTGGAACATACACTGTCTATATACCAGGGGTCCTTTTGTTTTTGAGCTGAAAGTACTAGACCACATTTTTCACTATCTTTCTTTTTCCATGTGCTGGAATTTCTAACCAAGGGTTTTATCCTTGGATCTGCTTTGTAATTCTTCAGATGGCAGTTTGCAGCGTTGTGGCCAAAATTATGACAGTTATAACATTTGAGCTCATTGTTCAATAGATCAAAGTGATTGGTGCAACTTTGTCTACTCATTGGATGTTTAGTTCTATGTTGCAAAGATTGTTTATTTCTTGATCTCCTCAGTTGCATGTCTCTAAACTTAATTTGACAATTTTCAATCTTATGACCAAAATTAGAGCAGTAAAAACAGTAACCATGGAAGAAATTTTGGTACCTGAAGGATGGCCTTCTTTTTGGCATTGTTGCTCCATCTTCTGATATCTCTATTTTTTATCAGGGATCATATTATCTTTAGGAGCTTTTGATGGCAAAGTACTCACATGGTCTGATTGTCTACTGACTTGAAACTTGATTATCTTTACTAGCTCTTTGCTTTCTGGATGTTTGTTGCTTGAACCACTTACATAACCTAACCCAGTCTTCAACAAAGGAGATCTTTGTTTGCTCATAATGTCGTTTAGTTCTGTTGAGGCTTTAATGCTTGGAAGATTTTGGAGATACAATGCTTTAAACTTCTCCATCTCTTTTCTGGTTTTTACTACCTCTTCTTCCAAGTCTTCACATCTTTCTTTCTTCTCCGATAACTGTTGTTTCAGAATGTCCTCTATTTTCTTTGCTTCTTCTAATTCCACTTTTAGCAGGGCAAAGTCTTCATCAGGTTTTTTACTCTCCTTCTCGAACTGTATCAACAATTGTTTTTGCTTTTTCTTCTTAAATATGAGTCTAGCAATTTCTTCTAGGGCACTAATCATCTCTCCTTCCAATTCAACCACAGCTTCTTCATCATTAACATCACTTCCTGTACTTTTATTATCATAATCCTCTTTAGCCATAAGCATAAAGTCATTAACCTTATCTTCACAAGAAGAGTCACTATCTGTGTCTCCTAAAGAGTCATCATTGTTTACGCAAACTTTTATTTTTACCAAATCTCTTGGATTTGTACTTCTCTTCACCTTCAGAGTTTTGGTCCTTCTTCTTGTGTGGACACTTAGATGCACAATGACCTATCTTTCCACAGTTAAAACATTTGAAGGGCAACTTGCCTTGGTACTTGCCTGATCCTTTATTTAGTCTTCTCACAAATTTTGCTTCAATTTAATCCGTCTCAGAATCCTCATTCTTATCTTCTTTAAATGATGTTTCTCTAGAGGTGGGTTTATCTTTACCTATCCTCATCTCATAAGCAGTCAGAGTTCCTAGGAGTTGGTCAATAGACAAATCTTTTAGATCATTAAGTTCTTCTATAGCAAAGACCTTTGGGTTGAACCTATCTGGCAGAGATCTCAAAATTTTCTGGACTAAAGAGAATTCCTCAATTTTTTCACCAAGTCCTTTCATTGCATTTACTAGTTCTTCAATTCTCAGAAAGTACTTCCCAATAGTTTCATCCTCTTTCATCTTTAGTTGTTCAAACTATAATCTGTAGGTTTGAAGCTTAGCACCCTTTACCTTCTCATTACCTTCATAACTGCTAACGAGTTTGTCCCACATTTCTTTGGCAGATTCTAAGTGCATAAATTTTACAAATTTTGCTTCTGGAAGCCCACTCAGAATAGCATTCATAGCCTTAGCATTGAAGCTGAATTCTAGCTTGTCATCCATAGAAGCTAGTACAACTGGCTTCACATAACCAGTCTCTACCACATCCTAGACATCTGCACCTAAATCCATTATGTAGGTTCTCATCCTAACTTTCCAGAAGGCAAAGTTTGTTCCATTGGAAAAAGGGGCCTTGTTGGTTGAAGTTCCTTCATGGCTAGTCAAAATTAAGCTCTAGGATCTACCCTTAGATAAAAGGAACCCGCACTGATACCAATTGTTAGACAGCTGAGAGGGGGGGGGTGAATAAGTTGTCACTCTGCTTAAACAATAATACCCATTTCAATCTCATTACAGAACACTCAATGATGATCAAAATAATTCAGGGAAGTAAGCAATAGAGTATTCAACATCAATCACACACATGAAGTATACAGAAACAGATATTCCTGAGGAAACCCATAAAGGGAGAAAACCTCTTCTTCTTCAAATGATAGGTAGGTCTTTTATGTTCTGTACATCATCTATCTTTGAGCACCAACTCAATGTGAGGCTACCACCTCTGTTTTACAAGCTGCAATTTGCTAAAAGCACCAACTCTCTGGTTTCTCTAACACCCACTAGAAGGAAGCACCAACTCCCTGAGTGTTCCAGCACCAACTGGATGGAAGCACCAACTCCCAGTCACATAGGCACCAACCTGTACAACAGAGAACAATAGTTCTCCCTTGCACCACCCTACCACCTTGGTTTTTCTAGCTGCAACCAGATGGAAGCTACAACTCCCTGTGTTCAAGCACCCACTTGAAACTCTGAGGACAGTCCTCCCTAGCACCACCCTACCACCCTGAGATATAAGTCTTTGCTTTCTGAAATTTATTACAGTGATACAGTATTTATCAATGGCTTACCAGTCTCATCACTGTTTGGCTAAACTGCTCTGCTCTGCCTACATCAGTGTGTTCCTGATCGCATCTTCTTGTGCTTAAGTTTTCGTACAGTCTGTTGTTTTGACCATTTCTGTTATGTCCAGCTTATGTTCTTCATCTCTGCATCTTTCACGCTCTGTTCCTGATGTCTTATTGATCACATATAGTTTGACCTGTTTTACCAAGAAACAACAACTTGCCTCTATCACGGCATGTTTCCTTTATTCCTTATCTCATCATCTGTTTCACTCCAAATCTCCAACGCCCATGTCGGGAATCTCAGAACGCTCAAGAGCCATGATTCCAACGCCCCAGAACAATGATTCAGTTAGTGTAACTGAATCGTAACTGATCAAGAAACCACAAAGTGAAACAACAACCCTTCGATCAAATTCAGTTTGATCACCGCCATTGGATTATACACGCAGAGGCTTTTTGACTTTTCAATGCATAACCTCCAATGTGGAGCCTAGTAGCTCTAGCTCTTTCCCCTATCTTTCGCTAATGTGACCTTGGGCGATGCTATCATGTGACCATGCAAATGCAGGCACGGCTAAAGATGGTTTGAGATCAAACTACTTTTCTCCCTGCAATTTACCTCGAGCCTCCACGTGTCCTTTCTCCAAAACCGTGGTTTCGATTGCGGCTTGCCTTTAGAAAATTAACTTCCGAGCAATTTTTGGTCCCGCAATCAGGCGTGATCGTCGATCTCGCGATCTTTGACAGATTCCTTCGATCAACGACTCTGATCTATCGTCTTTCTTTCCTCTTCTCCAGATCCACGCCCTCCTAAGTCTTAACGACCAAGTGACGTGTGGCCCTCCAAACCGACGGACAAGATCGACTTCGCCTTTCGGGCTTCGGGAGTCTCGATTCTCAAACTCTGCTTTCTCCGCGGTGCTTCCACCCAGAATTCTCGATCTATCGACACATGGTCTTCTCGAATCAACGGTCACAATCCCTTCGAATATTCGGGATTCGAAAATCTCAACTTTCCTTGCTCACTTTTTCCCAAAGTGTTCCAACCAAAGTACACAATCTGTTGACGTGTGTCCTCCTACAAATCGACAATCCTCATCTCCTTCAGCTCTTCGGGCTTCAGGGATTTCAAAAATTCAACTGAGCTTCCTTCACTTTCTCCCGGAGTGTTTTTCCCCGAACTACACAGATTTCTACCACACGTCCTTCTGGCAACCGACAACCTGAATCTTCTTCGGCCCTCGGGTCTTCGGCAATCTGGTTTCCTTACCAACCACAAACTCCCAAAGAGATTCGCTCTGGAGTTGTGGTTCGTGCGCCACCTGTCAGTCTTGACGATGGATGGTCCCTGCTTACTCCGGGACTTCGGGAGTTTGACAAGTCCGCTCTCCTGTTCTCATCCAAAGGCTTAACCTTCATGCATTTATCTATGGATCCAACGATCGTTGATCCTTGATGCTCAGATCCAATGGATCAGATCTATACTTATCCTAGATCTAACGGTTGTCCTAACTCCCAAAATGTACCTTAGATCGACGACGGAGAGCGACTTCATACCTTCGTCCTTCGGGACTTCGGGACTTTTGACATTTGTTTGTGATGAAACTCCTGAAGTAAATCTCCCGGAGTGACGTAGCTTGCTTACGTCACTTGTTGACGTGTCACAAGCCGAGTAGCTGCCACATGTCACTCAAATTCGTGATTTGCACGTAGCTGAAGTGTTGATTCAACTTGACACTTGTCATTGTCTGAATGTACCATGTGTCCTTGCTGACGTGGTCTGCCAACTTGGTTTGCCACATGTCCTTGTAGACGCGGTCTGCTGACGTGGTTCTCCTTGATCTAACGGTCATCGCATTTTCTCCAGATCCGATGGTCCTTATTCATTTCGAATTTCGGGCTTCGGGTAATTCGACTTTCAAGTTGCCAATTCTTCCGAAGTGAGATTCCATGAATAGTAACCTCCTCGCAACTTTTGACATGAACCAAATGTTGTTCGTCGATCATGTTCTTAGATCGATGGCTCGATCTATCTTCAGTGTTGCTCTTCTAGCTTATCTTGTCCTTCCACTTAAAAGTGATCCAATGGTCATGAAGACACTCGAAGCAGATCAACGATCAAGGATGGTTGCGGAACCACAACTTGCGAGTGATTTAACTCGTTACCAAAACTCCGCAATTTGAAGTTGTGCGTTGTTGGTGAGTCAACCACAATCATCGATCTTCGAGGCTATAAGATCTAACGGTCTTGACTAATTGAGGGATTGGAAATAGCACGATATTTAATTCTCCTTTCGATCTCCGCAATCTATCCCTGTCGTTGATCCGACGATTACGCATCTGACGGTCACGACTTAATCTGACTTAATCTGATCGTTTGTTAGATTAACCACAATCGTCGATATTTGGGTTTATGAGATCTGACGATCTAGACCAATTGCGGGATTAGAACTAGAGAGTTGTTTAATTCTTCTTTCGCTCTCCGCAATTCATCTCTGTCGTTGATCTGGCTTGTAGCCCCGACGATCACGATCCTCCAACGGTCCTCAAGCCCACGGTCACTCATATGACCGACGTCCGTAATATTAGACAATCAACACAGTCAATTTCTTGATCGGACGGTTGCTGAGGCTTCTCACCCTGAGCTTACGCTTTTCCTTCCGAGCTTTGATCTCTGCATATTGTTTGCTTCTCCTCCTGAGATTTTGTTTTTCCTGTTCGCCATCGTCGCTGTTGTTCTTGCCATCAATGACAAGCACACTCTTCCTGTAAAAACATGCCAACATACATGGGTATGAGGGATGCAATATTCATATGTAGAGCCAACCAGTACTGCCTAATCAAGGATGGGAAGTCCTACATAATCAACGCACCCAACTTAAATCGAATATATCACGAGAAAGTGCCAACCAAGCCAAGAAGTTGAATAGTTCCTGTTATCGCTCAGTTTGTAGTCTAGGTCAGGTAGCTTGAAAGGTAAAGGTCAAACTGGCGTAACAGGAGCTTCCCCACCCACTGTCACCTCGATGGGGGAATCTTTCTATTTAGGGTCGCAAATCCCAAGGGAGACGTCCCTAGGTAATCTAGGGTTTTGAAAGGCTAAGGTTTTCAAGGATCAAGGTAAGTTTTCCCTTTCACAGATTACGGCCAAGAAGATAGTCAAGATGAAGGTATTCCACAGAATATGGCACCTGTTTGCGAGACAAGGCAACAATAAAACTAAAATGTGCAACAGTGGTTAGTACTTCATACATTAATGACTATCGACATTTAATGAGCATAAATGGCAATAATTATTGACGAAGTCAATGATTGCAAAAAATGACTAAGGCTTGTAATATTGCTTCTCAATAATACTGGAAATGATATAACATTCAAAGCATATAATCAATTTTCAAATTACCATAAAATATCATCACTTTCTCATTCAATACAAGAGTGTTGCGTCACTATACTAAAGGTGACGTCAAGCTAGTTCTAGGGTTAGTCTGATAGGTAAATAAGTGGACGTTTTGCAAACTAGCCAATGACAATAATCTACACATCAATATCTATCATTAGATGACCTAGCCGCAACTTTTATACCAGCCAAAGGTTTAAAATAGGCATGACGTCATCATCTAATTAGGGTTAGTAAGACGCTA
>ML848485.1:0-10756 GCA_009831015.1 Picea engelmannii | reverse complement strand
GGTGATGTCATCTCCTCATGGGGTGCAAGAACTCCAAAAATCACATCAATCCTCAAAAGGTGCAAAGTATCATTAAAGTCACCTCCCCTCATCAATGGGGTCACAACTCATCATCAACCAAGTGCCAAGTCATCACCCATGTGCTAGGTCACCTCAATGCAAAGTCATACCACTCCAAGCACAACATCATCCTCCAGATGCACAACGTCCTAGGTGAAAATGCCAACATCCTGAGGGGAAAAGGCTCCATCATCCCTCTAAAGGGGTATACATCCCCATCAAGTGTAACAACATCCATCAAAACCCCAACATCCTCAAGAGCGCAACGTCTAAGGTTGGGGGCTTCCTTCCCTCTAAATGGCACATCCGGCCATATCTGCAACATTTAAGACAATCACTGTAATGTACAAGGTCTAGGAGGTGTTGGAAGGTGTCCAAAGGCAAGTCAATTCCTCAAGGGGCTCAATGCTCATCATCAAGGGCATAACGTCCTCCATATAGTGAGCAATGTTTCGGGTACAAGCATCAAAACTTCCCGAATAGGGCCATCTCCAAGGGTGCATCATCATCAAACAATGTCTAGAGAAGTCAAGTGAAACCAACCATGACGGATAGAAGAGTCATTAGAATCATACAAAGTAACCCACAATCTACTAGCACTACTACTACAGTTGTAGATGTCCCTAAGGAGTTTACAGACATTGAACCAAAGGATGATTTTGTAGTTGTTGTTAAGAATCCCATTTCTAGCAATGGTGATGAGTTTGATGATTGATCATGTTGATCAATAATTTGTATTATATACTATGTAGTAGGCTAGTAGCTTGTAGCATGTTTTTTGGACTCTAGAGGCCATTTAGAGCCTCATTGATTATGTATTTTGTTGTTGATATGTATTGCACTCGATGTCGTTTTGATATATTAACCCTTTTATGGTATATACATGAGGAGACTATGCATATTTTGTCTCTAATGGTTTGGAATCTTTAAAATACTTTTTTCATTAAAATATAAATATTTTCCATAATTTTTTTTAAATTGAGTCATTTAAATCAAACCAATCTCAGTTTTAGGTTGGGTTCGAGTTTTAAAACATTATTCTCTCTCCACCTTCTAGTTTCGACACCAGAGATTCCTAGCCCTATACTTGAAAGAGTCCCTCGACCTTATATCTCACTACCTTCAACCACCCCCAACCAAATCATACACTTCTACATTGTTTACTTATTTCTTCCTTTTGCTCTCGACATGCAGGTGCACCAAGAGGTAAACAAAGAACAAAATTACATCAATCGTTAGATCCACGAGACCTCGAGAGACCATCAAGGCTCAACTTACAAGGTCCTTACGGAGGTGTTGCATCAAATCCTAGGTCAGTTCACACAACATCAACAAATGGTGGACTTTGTCCAAATCTCGACACAGGTCTACATCATTTGAAGAACGATACACATCTCAAACCATATCTCCCAACACTTCTAGATCCTCTAATCAACCACCTATCATGAGCTTCTTATCTTCAACCTCAAATTTTAGGAGAGAGAGCTTTAAGGGTATTAATTTGCACCCCTCAAGAATAACATCATCATCCACCCCTCCCTCATTGGACGTTTTATTATTGGGTTCTTAGGAGAACTTGCATGTTTTTGCATGACTACTTTGTTTTTTGTTTCCTGATCATAGGCTATAGATCTTATCTAGCATAGTTTATATATGCTTTTGTATGCTTTCATAGGAGCGACCTTTTCACTCGCACTTTGTATGATACTACACTATTGTACTTAACAGTTCCTTTGATATAGTTGTGGTCAGTAGTTGGAAATTGATAAAATTATCTTATCTTATCTTATCTTTGGCATCAAGTACTAAGAGAGCTTCAACTAGTTAAACTTGGACACCCCCAAGAATTCCCAACCAAGTCCTCATAGCCCCAGTCATTCCCCAAAGGAGATCATCAAACTTTGTATTGATAATTTCATTGTGATTAATGATGACAGAGATAGATACCCCACCTCTACATCTACATATGGCACAAAGTAGTGGCCCCTCGTTTTTATCATTTTCCTTTTGCATAATGATGTACTTATATTTAGTTTTCATATGGATTTATCCCTTTCTACTCATTATTTTATATGTTTTCCTTTTGTCTCTTAAGAGTATCCTTAGCACCCCACATCGCCATTGTAGATTATTGCACTCTCTAGTTCCATTGACCTACTTTGGTCACTTGTGGACAGTCATAAATGATCTGAAATGATCTTTTAAATGACTCGGTTAAGTATTTTGCATGTGTAAATTTACCAGTTAAGACTTAAGAAGAAGAAGAAGATGTTTAATAGAAGAATTTGCAACCAACACAAAGAAGTAAACACAACAAACCATAAACACAATAAAACACCAGAAGTTGATAACAGAGTTCGACAAATCTACCTACATCTTCGAGCCTTTATCTTCAGTGGGGGAGGCTTCTTTATTAATCTTCAATGCTCAAAATGTACATCAAAATTACATCATTTAGGTCTCTGATTGACTCAATTGTGTTCTACTCTGTCTCGGGAACCTGATGCAACAGAAGGAACTGAAAAAGGTAGAGTAAAACTCCCAGAAATGGCCTCCAAAACTCAACTACTCTTTGGCTTACCTGCATAAAAATGGCTTACTCTCTACAACTTGGCATCGTTCTGTTGTTCTGAACATTCTATTGATGATAAAACAGGTTGGGCTTATATAGAAATTAAGTTGGGGATCAAATCCCAACTTCCCCCAAGTTTATGACTTCTTTCTAGGCTCATATCCTCCAAAAATGGGCAAAATCCCATTAAAAGAGCCCAAAATAAAATAAATATCCACCTCTATAGTTCAAAACCCACTTGGCCCTCAAATCTAGGCGTGCGCTCCCTTTTTGTCGAGCTCCTGGTCGTGTGGGACCATGTGCCATGCATTGGGGCTAAAGAGTTAGTCCACACCCCTTCCTCTTGGGCTCTTGGGCTCTTGGTCATGTGGAAGGCCATGTGGTCACGCCCTGGTCCAAATGTCACCCGCGCCCCCTGGTCCTCCGCTCATGGTCACATGAAAGAAGCCCTGGTCAACAGGCTAACCCCCATTGACTGGGTGCTACCCCTAAACCTCTGCCATATCCACTTTATAACGGATTATTGCCATATGGTTGAACAACGACCACGGTAGCCTGAGCGGTTAGCGCTCTTTGATGAAGCCTTTGCGGGAGGATAGGTTGTCGGTTCAAGTTGTCGGGAGGCCCAAACAAACTTTTAACCCAGACCTTATTGGCCTGATTTGTGGTGCCACGTGGCACCCTGTGATTAGGCCACATGTCATCCTATCATTGGATCGTACTGATAGATCAAGAACACAATCAACACCAACCAAGCTTCCTAGTTAGCCTGTCGTACTGCCATGCATCATCACTTCACATTGCCACGTCATCTGCCAGCTCAGAACCATACTGCCACGTGTCCAACTTTCAGTCTGCCACTTGTCAATCTGTACTTCCACGTGTCACGTTGTCACTGGGCCACGCCATCGTACAAACTGCCACGTTAGCATCCATTCAGTGCACGTGTCAATTCCGTACTGTGCCAACTCAACCCTGAAAACATCAAATCTGCATGCCATGTGTTAGATTCTAGTGCTACCACGTCATCATCTATATGATCCGTACAGTTGATGTCATCCTGCCACGTGGAGACCGTTCTACTGACATCATCAGTGGACTGTTGACTTTGACCAATTGACTTTTTTTTTTGTTTATGTAAAACTTCAGAACACGATAACTTTGGCATTCAAAGTCCATTTTCGAAACCAAATATACCGCCAAAATCAACGCAACGAGCACTACACAATGGTGTTGGTTTCGTATGAATCTGAGAACTTTGAATTTTTGGCCTTTTCAAATCCAATTTGGATCACACCTCCCCACTGAGACCTTTTGGTCCTTCGAAAGGATATTAACCAAACATCAAGTGCGAGATAGGCCTCCCCACTTGTCCTTTGTCTATCAAATTTGTCCTGTGTACCTGTCGCATCATGATCAATTGAAAAACAACCATGATAATTGAACACATATTGCTAGCCATCTTCATTCGTTCACATCCTTCTGAATTCACTACTGTCCATGTAGAAAACATTAGCAGTGATAACAACATTAGAAACATGACTGAAAATGAACCAACATGTTTGTTCTTCTTTATAGGTCTACACGACAACAACTCATCTTGAAGCAAAGTATGGCTAGATCTACATGCTACGACTATTTTACTTTCTTGCTTAAGATCAACTGCTTTATTTGGTACAATCATAGGTGTATTGCTTACATAAGTTGTCTTCTTTAATTGTTCCATTGTAAAAAGAGATTGATTCCCTTTGATATGATGAGTATGCACAACATGTTTTGTCACTTCTTTAGTTAAGTGATATCGATTATGTTACCTGAAGAAGATTGCTTTGTGAATATATAAATAAGGGCTACCCAAGACCATTCCACATGCTTCTAGTAGTACCACATCACATGCTACCTCATTTACAAACTTAGATGTAATTGCAAACTTTATGATACATTGCCTTGTTATGGGCAATTTGTGATTTTTGCTTATCCAATTTAGTGAGTAGGGTTTATAATGTAACTTAGTTTTCAATCCCAATTGCTTAACCACTTCTTCTGAAATTAAATTAGCTTGAGATCCTCTATCTAAAAAAGTGTCGATCTTGGTATGTTTCATAATGACCCTTATATGAAACAATTTACATCTAGAAACATAACCATCACCAATTTTACCTGATAAACCAACAAACCAACTGTTGTGACTTTAGTCTTGTTATCGCACAGTTTGTAGCTAGGTCAAGTGGCTAGAAGGTATAGGCCATGTTATCCCCGATATCTAGGGATAACTAGGAGATCATGTCTCGAGGCCCACAGGTCCTAGACATGGAGTACCGAGAGAAGGATTTGACCTGAGCATGGCCCTGGAGGGCCCATCTTTCTTCTCTTTCGCCAGATTTGTCCTGTCAGCAATAACGGCTTCCATCACCACCGGCTTGGACTTGCATCGGAGAGGACTCTTGCTCCATGAGGTAATCGGTCCAAGGTATCATGGTATGTGTCATATTTGATCATTATAACCTTCTTATACATGCATTAGGTTCCTTTCATTTCTGATGACTGCTTGGATCTTACACTAATCCACTTGACAATTGTCGGGGTGATTGATTGGGTGACTTAGCAAGTTAATATTCATGGGTTTTGGTTAGCCACCAAGGGGGATTTGCAGAGCCATCGTCCGCTCCCACCATTTTATCATTTTACATCTTACACCCCGCACATCTATCCCATTCCCCTAGTCTGGCCATTAGGATGACCTTTGAGGGTTACACTTTGTCTTGTGGGAAGAAGGGGGTAAAAGCAGTTGGTAAAAGATAAAAGCCATAGGAAATAAAACCTAGAGATGCTTCGCCCAGGGGATCCCCGATAAGGCAATAAAAAGCCTCTCGATAAGAAACTAAAGGGACCCTAAGAAAAATAATAAAACAAGACCTAACCAAGAGGATGGGAGGTCTCATCACGATCCGGCCCATTATGTTCATAGGTATCCAGCAGTATGACATTGTCATCATCTGGTCACCACGCCAGGGCAGTGACCTTTGGTTGCATGGCCAAGGGAAAGGGGGTCTCATCACGAGCCAGCCTTATCATCTCTGCGAAGATACCAGTGGGTAACACTGTCAACTCTGGTCACCAAGCCAAGGCAGTGTCCTCTGGTCAGACCTTGAAGTAAAAAGAAAAGCAATAAATAAAAAGATAAAGGTAATAAAGGGCTTGGAAAAAATGCATCCATGACGGGTACAGCGCGCCTCCTACAAAGGCACCCACAGACAATACCTACCCTTGGTCTTACTGTGACTGGACATCCCTAAAACCATATCACCTCATAAAACATGGCTTGAATGATCTTCTGAGGAAACTTTCCTTATCTTGTGGGTATTAGCCCAATAGGTTATTCTGTCGATTTCTTCATCTTTGTATAGTAGATCTGTGTAATGTCTTTGAGCTCTTAGATGATATGTTAGGGATTTCATGCATGTATTTGATAAATTTGATGATGAGATATGATTGACATTGCTATGATCCCTAGGACTGATGAGCCCATGGAGGGCGTAGTTTTTGATGTGCAGGACCATACCCGGCGGACAGGTACCAGTGGACCAGTACACATGGGGATATGATTAGTTCGGACCTCCATGGGGCTGAAGAGCCCATCAGATGGTTGTTGGGATGGCAGAGACAGGACAACGTTGTGATGAGCCCTTGCACGAAGAAGACAGAAGGACGCCTTTACCAGGACACTTTGGCAGAGATCAGCCTAGGGGGGATCACCCACTGCAGATGAGATGATGGATTTTGATGGACAGGATACCACCCAGGGCAGGCTGGACGTTTTCCGGAGCATGTGGCAGTGTGCTGGGATCATTTGGCACGTGTGGAAGCTTGCAGGAGCCCTAGAAGGGCCAACGTTTTGCCTTTTGGATGCTGATCTTGCCCAGAAAGGGCCAACGTCCCCCTCAGAGGGGCCAGACGTCTCCCTTTTAGCTCATAATTATGACATTTTAGCATTTAATGTGACAAATAATGTAACTATTGTTGGTCAGCCTTGTCGGCTATTTTAATGACTTATTTTTGTAATTTAAGGTCATTTGGATGATATAAATAGAGGACGTTGAGCCTCATTTTAAACATAACACAACTCACTCTCTTGTGAGAGGATAATTTTTAGTCTTTTGTCTTAGTATTGGCTCTTGGAGTTGAGGTACTACACTTGAGGAGGATCATCTTTGGCATGTTTATGGTGTTTTCTATCATTTGGAAGGTTTGCAACTAGGGTTTGATAAGCTCTTCATTGATTTGTAAGTGTATTTATCATGCAAAACTTCTTGATTGAATGGTTGTAGGTTAAATCTCTTACTTTTATGGTTACATTGTTATTATTTTGCTTAATCATTGAAACCCTAGGTAGCAAGCACACAAGTAGGTCCTTGCTTCATGTCCCCAAGATAGAAGACTTGTTTAGCCATTGATTGAGGAGAACCTAGCCTAGCCGTTGCTACACTAGTTCCCCTTTTTCTGACTTAGTTTCTTAACATAAGTTGAAGAAAGAAGACGTCCTAGGCCTAATTGATTTTACACCTAGGGTTTGACTCTTAGGGTTTGTAAGGCCTTGGCCCTACAACACTTTTCATCCCTAGATTTATGTTTTGAAGCTAGCCGTTTTTGCCAAAGAGTTTTAAGGAAAGAGGGAGGAGCATGAGGCCTTGCTTAAGCAACACCGGAATGAGCCTCCTCCCCTTAGGGTTTTGACTTTGTGGCCCTGCCATTGCAGCACTAGAAAGCCTAACCCTCTTGTCCTTAAATTTAGATTCTCCCGAGATTTTAGCCTTACTCCTTAACTCCATTATACCCTAAGGCACTAGTCTAAGTATCCAACGTTGAGCCTTTTGTGTTAAAACAACCTTTTTAAACCTCTCAAATTTGAAACCCTACTAACCCTAGCGTCTTACTAACCCTAATTAGATGATGATGTCATGCCTATTTTAAAACCTTTGGCTGGTATAAAAGTTGCGGCTAGGTCATCTAATGATAGATATTGATGTGTAGATTATTGTCATTGGCTAGTTTGCAAAACGTCCACTTCTTTACCTATCAAACTAACCCTAGAACTAGCTTGACGTCACCTTTAGTATGGTGACGCAACGCTCTTGTATTGAATGAGCAAGTGATGATATTTTGTCATAATTTGAAAATTGATTATATGCTTTGAATGTTATATCATCTCCAGTGTTTATTGACAAGTGATATTATAAGCCATAACAATTTTTTGATCATGGACTTCGTCAATAATTACTGCTATATGTGCTCAGATATATAATAAGGATAGTCATTAATTTAGGAAGTACTAACCACTGTTGCACATTTTAGTTTTATTTGCCTTGTCTCGCAAACAAGTGCCTGTCTGTGGAATACCTTCATTTTGACTATCTTTCTTGGCAGTAATCTGTGAAGGGAAAACTCATCCTGATCCTTTAGAACCTTTGTCCTTCAGAACCCCAGATTACTAGGGACGTCTCCCTTGGAATTAGCCACCCTAAATAGAAAGAGCCCCCCATCAAGGTGACAGTGGGTGGGGAAGCTCCTGTTACGCCAGTTTGAACTTTACCTTTCAAGCTACCTGACCTAGACTACAAACTGAGCGATAACATTTTGGCGCCGTTGTCGGGGAACACTATGTCAACCTTCCTCAAACGACAAAACCTTTGGTAAGCCTTGCCTCAAAGACCTTTTTCTTACAAGCTTACCTGGCGACTCCACTACCTTTTTTCCCCTATTCTTTGGTAGTTTCAGGGAAACTATCTGGCGACTCCACAAACCAAAAGGAGGTTCAATAACCCTCCCCTAGCTTTCAGAAGGAAGCCTCCTGCTAATTCACTTGTTGTCAAGTCACTTTTGGGAAAGAAACTTCCTTTGAATATGACTACTCGTAGTGGAAAATTGTATTCAAATCCCGCTATTATGACAACCACCACTATAACAAACCCTATACCTCCTATCAATCCAAATCTTCATAAATGTTCTCACCCAGAGAGTTATAACTGCTTTGATTTCGGCAACATCCAAGGTGGAGTACATGATTTGCCCACAGATGCAAACTCTTGGTTACCTTTCTTTTCGGGAAAAGAAACTTCTGGAAATTCACATTGGACCCAGTTTCGCGACAGTTTTGACTTTCACCTGGATGGTCAAGATCACCCTGACGTTTTTATGAAACTCTTTGCAAGCTCTCTTATAGGAAAAGCTAAGGGCTGGATTGATCAACTCCCTGAAAGAAGCATAAGGAACATTGAAGAGCTGCAAAAGGCCTTTAAAATAAGGTGGTGTGATCATGAACACTCACAATACCTTTGCTCCCAGTACTACAGCATTTGCAAAGGACCTTGTGAAAGTACAAGGGACTTCACTAATAGGTTCAACCTTGTCCTTAAAAGGATCCGGTCAAAAGTTGGTTCAGAACAATCTATCATCGATCAGTACCTATCATCCTTAGAAGGAACCCTGCAATTCGAAGTTAAGCACTGATCACCAACAACTTTGGAAGAAGCACAAGATATGGCCTTTCAGATTGAGAGAAATCTTGATTTTGATGACTTTATTGAACAAAGAAACATGAATTGTGAACTATGGGATCCAGGCAATGAACCTATTCCAGAGCCTGAGCCTCCAAGCGTCCTCCAAATAGAATTAGCTCCTGTCAAAAGGAAATGGAGCCTTTCTCATAAGAATGATGTCTCTTCCCAAGAACCTCCATTAAAGAAGGCCCATCCAAAGGACGAAGATAGGGGTGCATCACGCAAAATCTTGGAGCCAAGTCCCGTTCAAGATTTCTCCGTTTTTATTCATCAAGTGGGAGATCCAATTCCTAAAAATTGTTAGTTCAAACCTTTTTACGTCTCCCTCCGAGTCAATGATTTTCTCTTCCACAATTGTCTACTACACCCGGAAGCCAAGGCCAATATAATGACAGAAGAGGTTATGCGACAATTGGGTCTAAAAATTTCACGAGCTAACACCAGAGATGATTTTGTGAAGGGAGCCATTGACAACCTTGAGATAGCCTTCGAGTCTTGCCCTGGTGCTCCTTTCTCGATAAATGTGGTTGTTGTGGACAATATTAATCATTTTGGGATTATCATTTGTAATAACCTTATTGAACACCTGAATGGCAGCATTTACAAGGAGCAGTCTAAGGCCATCATCCCTCATCCGGAAGGAGGACATTATACCATCTACAGTGAACCCTTTGTTGGTTCACCGGTTGAAAATCCCGATGAGATAGATGATCAACTTTTGTGCATCAACAATGGTCTAAATGATTGGTTCATTCAAGAAGGAAAATTGGATATGGACACGGTCGAGGAAACGGAAGGAATCTGGATATTAGAATTTGATGGCTCACACTCGAGTTCTGGATCAGGTGCCGGGATAGTCTTAACAGCTCCATCAGGTGAGATTTTCTATCATTCTTATAGATTGGAATTCCGTTGCACTAACAATGTTGCTAAATACAAAGCTTTGATTTTGGGACTCAACCTGGCTATCGACAAAGGAGCCACAATCCTGGAAGTAAAGGGTGATTCGGACCTCATCGTTTCACAAGTTCTAATGAGGTTTGCAACTAAGAACGAGAAGTTAAAGAAGTATCGAGATGTAGCTCAGACTCTTTCAAAATCCTTCAAAAGGATATCAATTGAAGCTGTTCCTCGAGAAGAAAACCATGTGGCAGATGCTCTGGTCGTCTCGGCGTCCACTTTGCAACTGTGCGAAGGACCTCTTCATGACCAATGCAAAATGGAGGTTCTATTTAGACCTTCTATTCCCGACAATTTAGAGCACTGGCAGGTTTTTGAAGATGATGATCAAATTATCAGATTCCTGGAGAATAGCAAAGAATTCACAGATACACAGATCAATTTCCTGGCTGATTCTATGGACTTGGAAATCATCATCCTGCAAAACAATACTTTGCCGAAAGGTTGTATTCCTCTGGAGAATGTTTTTGACAGACATGATGTTTTCAAGGGAAAAAGAACCAACAAGCAAGCTGAGGAAGCCCTGGAGTTCAACATTGGTACTGAGATGGATCCAAGAACAGTCAAGATAGGAAAGGGGACTACCGAGAAAGAGAGGAAGGAAATA
>ML848484.1:43424-54956 GCA_009831015.1 Picea engelmannii | reverse complement strand
AGTATTATGGTTACAAAGATTGTGTCTAGGTATTGGGTTGGTACAACAAGCTATAAGGATAAATTGTGATAGTCAGAGTGCAATTTTTCTAGCGAAGAACCCAACTTATCATTCAAATACAAAGCATATTGGTATTCAATATCACTTTGTGAGAGACATGGTTGAAGAAAGAAAGTTTTGTTGATGAAGGTGGACACTTTGAAGAATGTTGCAGATTCATTAACAAAATCTGTGAGCACTGATAAGTTCTCTTGGTGTAGAGGATCCATGGGCATTGTTGCCCTCGATTGTAGATTATGTGACCCTGTAACCCCCTGTATGAAAAGAAAACAACAAGTGGGAGAATGTTGGGTATGTGTTATATTCTTTTCACGACTAGCTCTAGTGTCTGCTACGTTGCATTAGGTGTGTGGGGGCAGTGCCCCCGAGAATATTTTTGCCTCGAGAAATGTGTATCATTTTTTGCCTTGTTTTATGTGTCGCCTTGATTTCTATGTCCACTGTTGGGCAGTTTTTCGGCACATGGTTTTTTCCGAGGGTTTTCTATTTTTGGTTAAGGAAATAGGATTGTTGAAATCCAGGTCGTTGGGTTAGGGTTTTGGATGTTGATAGCTCCTATATGTATATTGTATTGTAAACAATGCATCACTATGAATAAATATAGAATATGTTGGTTTTCTTGGTTTGGGTTTCCAGGGGAAAAATATCTCTGTAATGTTTGTATTTTCCATTGTATATTTTTTGTTCTTTTACTAAAAATTTGTTTGCAGTAAATAATTGTACAAGATTTAAATATACAGAAGAAAATGGTTGATTTTATGCATGTTTAATGACAATGTACATTTCTATTGCCCATTAATTGCAGGTTACTCAAAGATAAGGTACTTCTGAGAGACAATTACTTGCTCGATAGTTGCACAGAGGCAAAGAAAACACTAAAAATGTTGGGTGTTGAGTACATATCATACCATGCATGTCCCAATGATTGTATTCTATACAGAAACGAATATGCAGACAAAGAGATATGTCCAGAATGTGGGCATGACATGTACCACAAATAGAAAAACAAGGGTAAGGAACATGGTCCTCCTCATAAGATATTGAGGCACATGTCTATAATTCCAAGGATTCAAAGGCTCTTTCATTGCAAACAATTATCTGTGTTGTAGGGGTGGTATGCCTCACATAGAAGTGAGCCATGAGTTATGCAAGTCCCAATAGATTCAATAGACATGAATCACATCAAGGATACTTGGCCCAATAAATTCAAGGATGAATTACAAAGCCTACAATTGAGCATATCCATGGATGGAGTTAACTTGTATTCCCTCCAAAACACCAATTATTATGTTTGGCCAGTGGTAGTGATAAATAAGAATACCCCTCCATGGTTGTCCGTGAAGAATGAACATATTATGCTAGCTCTTATAGTCTGAGATAGAAGACAAGTGAAGATAATGGATGTCTACCTCCAACCACTGATCAATGAATTTAAGAAATTATGGGAAGGGATACATTTATATGATGTATCAAGACCCATCCCAATGGAGAGGTATTTTTCTTTGTATGGCATATGTGCATACACCACGCATAATTATCCATGACTAGGATTTTTCTCCGGTAAGCATGTTGATTGATTTGTTTATATCTGTGATGTTATTTGGCATACTTAATTTGGTGCAACTATATTTTTGAAAGTAGTGTGTTATGTATACAATAACATCACAGGTCTTGTAACAAAAGGGTATCATGGTTGTAAATTTTGTGAACCTTCTATAAGGGCTAGGTGGTCCAACCACCTGTGAAATCCGGTGTATGAATGCTCGAGGGTATTCTTCCCAGAAGACCAAGCTCAAAACCTAGAGGTTGAGTCATGTAGACTTATTCCTACAAAACACCATTGAGGAAGGAAATTTTAACATCCATCTCATGTAACTTCCATCCATTTTAAGCTGCTAAATCAATGGCCATCCTTATATTATTCCACTTTGTTGTAGGTGCAAAAGTTTCTTCATAAACAATTCCTTCTTGTTGAGTAAAACCCTTGGCTAGTAGTCTTGCTTTATATTTATCAATCATTCCATCTGATTTGTACTTAATTTTGTAAACCCATTTGCATCCAATGGGTTTCACATTTTGAGGATAATCTACAAGTTTCTAAGTGCCATTTTCATTGATTTGCATTCATAAACCATAACTTTTTTCCATTTCTCATGTTCTACAACCTCTTTAAAAGTGGAAGGCTCAATAAAACCATTGATTGTTAAGGAAACATCTTCTTGCATTCTAGTGGAGCTTCTTGTGCCTATTTTGTTCTGCTCATATGATCTTACATCCTTTAGAAGTTGAGTGGCCCACTTAGCCATTCTATGCTAATCTTGAGTTGAATATTGTTCTTCTAAATTTTCATGTAAAGAAAAACTATCATGTGAATATTTTACTAATTCTTCACCACTTATAATTTTTGGTGAAGTCCAATCCATTTGAAACCAATGTTCCTTACTTGGTTTATTTTTCACCCTATTTTCTTATTTATCCACTTTTTGTTCCAACTTATCAAGAAGTATTTCAATCTCATCAACATATTGAATTTTTGTTTCATCAAAGATAACAGCTCAACTCACAACAAACTTTCCATTAGATAAGAGTCTATATACCTTGCTCTCATCGAAATATCCAATTAGCATGTGCTTGATACTGCGAGAATATAACTTATCCCTTTTTTGTTTAGGAACTAAATCATAACATATCGAACCAAAGACACAAACATGCTAAACTTTTGGTTTAAAACCATACCAAGCTTCAAATGGTGTGATGCTAGCCAAAGAAGCAGTGGGAGATCTATTCCTTAAATAAATAGCAGTATGAATTGCTTTGACCCAATAGGAAGAACTGAACCATTTGAAGTTCAACATAGATCTCACCATACCCATCAAAGTTCATTTCATGGGTCTATTCATTCTTTATGTCACTCCATTCTACCGTGGAGTGTACGAATTAGTAAATTGCCTTATGATTCTTTTATCCTTGCAATAATTTTGGAATTCACTTGAAGGGAATTCCCCTCCATAATATGTCCTCAAAGTGGAAATTTTTTCCTTAGTTGATTTTTCAACCAAGTGACGAAAACTCTTGAATTTCTCAAATTCCTTGATTTTTCTTTCTAAAAATATACCCAATTCATTCGACTAAAATCATCAAGGAAAAGTAGGAAATACTTACATCCTCCAAGAGATTTTTCTAAAGGTCCACAAATGTCATTGTGGATAAGTTGCAAATATTTGTTTGCTCTCCATGTTCTAATGGGGAATGCCTCTCAGTGACATTTTCCATAAATACAAGCTTCACATCTTTCATTTTCCTTTTTTTAAGTTTGGTACCCCTCTTACCATACTTTGTTTTTGAAGTTGGGAAAGGATTTGAAAGTTGAAATGCCCATACCGAACATGCCACAACCTTATGGATGAAATCCTTGAATCAATTTCTCCGACAAAATTTTTGCTTCCTAGGAATGACTCTCCCTTTCATCCATAGGAGTTTTTCATCTTCATAACCTGTCATTATTGTTTTGAAATTTTTCTTTGTTGAGTTTATTTTAACCAGTCTATTTTCCATGATAATTTGATGCATTGCTTGTCAAATTAACACCAAAGACAACAGTTTTTTCTTGAATGTTGGTACATACCAAACATTATAAATCATTTTCTCTCCAACCCTCGGGAGAAAAACCTTTTCCTCATGGTGTATGTGTGTTGTCATTGACAAAAAAGATTGAATTTAATTTTCATTAATGAAAATACCAAAAGAAATATCTTCTTAATATCATGTGTTGTGTTGCACCTATATCCATTATCTAGGTATCTTTATATTCACTTCGGAAAGAGTAGTTATAAAATACTAAAGCTCTTAACTCTTATTTTGAAGAGTAGTAAACACATACTCAAAACTATTTTGGTCATCATTCAGATCTTCGACATTTGCATACTATGTTGAAGTTGAATGTTGCTTGAACTTAGACAACTTACCATTAGGAGTTCTACAATATGGTGCATAATGTCCAACTCTATTATATCTTCTGCATGTTATTTGACTCAAGTCTTTTCCTCTTACATATTGAGAGTTACAATTTGTAGGTCTTTCTGATTCACTTTGTTTGAAATTGTTTGAACCATGTTGATTGAAATTATTGTTTTCGCTTCCACATCTGCATCATAGCAAGCTCTAAAACCACTATGATACCAAAGTGTCCTCATACACACAATTTTATTAATAAGAAAAATAAAATAAAATTATTGATGCGAGAGCTACAAACATAATCAACCTCACATGAGAAGAAGAGAGCTTAAATAAACTCTTCATTCTTGTCTCCTAAAATAAATTTAACATGGATATATTATTTCATAATCACGTGAAGATGACAAGTTTCCATGTACAATAATTTTATAATACATCTATTCTTCTAATTAATAGTCATAGGAATCATCATGGCTAACATTTATAGACATTTTAATCATCATAAGGCCAAGAGTCACGACAAATACCTTTTCATGATGGTTTAACATTTTATTTAAATATCCATGGTCTTGAGTTTCTTAGAATATATAACCATTAGGATGCATCCATTGAAATGTAGTACGTGTAATGGTAATATTACTATTGGACAAGATGAAAATGATTTAAATAATCTCTCTCTTTGTATATAAATTAATTGTAATTGGTGTTAGCATTTGGTTTCATGTATGAGATTTAGGAAAGGTGTTTGAAACCATGTGATTTCTTTGTTGTAGCATCAATGATGACAACATGGGGTTTATTGCAGATGCTATATAGACTGAAAAACCATTTTGGTCTCGGAGTATGACCTAAAATCGTGTCTAATTGGATAAGATTTTGTCTTCCTTGTATGCAAGCAGGGAAAATTTTAAGGATCTTAAAGTGTAGAAACCTTGGCAATTCTTACTCATTATTAAAATACCAACCATAAAATGTTTGACAACATTTTTATAAAAATATTATGGATAGGTTTTGGTTCAATTATAGGTTTTGGTTCTTTTCTTTACTCTGGTTCTTTGTTTTGATCTGTTGTGTTTGGAGGATAGGGGATTTGCGTGGGGGTTTTGTTTCTTTGTTTCTTTTGAGGCTCTTTGCTTGATACTTCCTAGGATTATCTATCGTCTTTTCTTTTGTCTTATCTCTTAAGTAATCGAGCATTATGGATAGGCATATGCATTTCAACCATTGCATTCATTGTTATATTTCTGACTTGTGTAGGGTTCAGAGGTGAAGTTCTAGGTAAATTCAATATTTCTAGGTGGCATTCTCCCATTTCGGTAGTAGAATGATGACTCAACTTGACTCTCAAAAGGACAAAAATGTTGAATTATCAACGCTGGTGGCTTGTCAAAGTCATCATATTTTAACATGTTATATGAATTGGTTCTTGGTTTGTCCAGAAGTTCTAAATCCTAGATTTCTCTTCCAAATATTTCCATTAGGTTTGTCATAGTTGCAATGAAGGATGAGAAAACAATTCAACAAGTATATGAAGAAATGGAAAATGTAAGCATAGCCCTAGAGCTCTCTCTTCTGACATACATTAAGCAAGAAGCCCTTAGCGTGCATGTTTTCATTTAAGAGCTTAGGTTTTCTTATGTTTTGTATGTTAGTGTTAATTCTAGGTTAGTTTATTGGGATTTATGCTAATAGAATTTTTAGCTATTGTGCCAGAACTATAAGATCTAATCAATTCATTGGTGCATATTTTGAAAAATTGGGTTTGTTTGGAACTTTGATATTAGACACTCCTTTTTTTATTTGTATTAAGTCATTGTATGATACAACTGCAACTCCCTTTTAATTAATTACCATTAAAAACAATCTAATTACCATTAAACCACAATCTAAATGATAATGAGCACCTCAAAGTTATAGTTATAAAGTGTAGTATGTATGAGGATATCTATTTTTTCTATTTTGAGAGAGAACTTTTCTAGGGAAACACTACTTATAACAACTTTACTATCCCATTTTCTATGTTGCGATGTTATGAGGAGCATATCTATGCTCTCCAAATCACCCAGGGCTTGCACCTATCCCTAACCCCACCCACTCAAGAGGTTTTGAACCTATGTCTCCATGTTATTATAATCATGATCACCTTATTGGTCATCACTAGGACACACTCCCTTAGGCATGATTATGCTAATTGTAGATTGATTGGAAACTTTATCAATCGATGTAGGTAAAGAGGGGCATATAACATGTCATATACTATTATCGACACTCTAGGTAATATAAAATACTTATTCAATCTAATTTAGATATTAATGGCCATTGAAGACCAAAGTTAGCCCATGATATTGCAATTTATACAACATGTAAAATGACAAGAGGAAGGTGAAAAGACATTCCAAAGGAAAAATAACTTAAAATAAGGAAAAAGAAGAAGCAATAACTAGGAAACGCCAATAAACAATTCAAACTGAGTCAATCCCCTCATGAACTGTTGTGGATTTAGAGGATTGTCTTTTGAAATGCCCCCTTAGGATAATCAATGTTTATGGGCCTTATGCAGAAAGAGTTCCCTTATGGGAAATTCTAGGTCATTATGGGGTTTTACAGGCCCCAAAATTAATTCTAGGTGGAGATCTAAACTTTACCATCTCTTTGCGTGAGGTTTGAGGGGCGCAACCAAGACATGACCCACAAGAGGGATTTTTTTCAAATTGGATAGAAAAAAACAAACAGATTGGTATAGAACCTTCCAAAATATCCCAAACTTGGAGAAACAGGAGAAGAGGGTTGGATGTAGTGGAAAAAAGGCTTGATAGGTTCTTAATATCATAATCTTTGCTAGAATTCAACTAGAGAATTAATTCTAAGGTAATGGTCAGAGGCATTTTGGATCACATGCTTATACTACTGGAAATCGTCAATAACCCTATGTGTTCTCCACCTCCTATTACGTTCAACCACACTTGGATTGGTGAAGAGGACTACCAATGCCTTATCAAGGATCTGTGGATCCCTCTGGTTGAAGGTACCAAAATTTCATATGTGCAAAAATTTTCTTTAAATATCTCAAGAGTGACTCGAGCTAATTCAAAATGGGCTAAGGAATTAAATGAAAAATTTATAGAGCGGTACTAGAAAATAGAAGCTCAAATGGCTGAAATATTGATTGAAGAAAGAGTAGACCAATGTTGGAAGATAAAATAATTTTTCTCAATAAACTGATGCAAAAAAGACACGAGCTATTGACCTATGAGGAATCTATATGGCATTTAAAAAGTAGATCCATCTAGTTAAAAGAGGGAGATGGAAACACAAAATTGTTTCACATCTACACCAAACAACATAAACAAGCCAATTCAATTTGGGAGGTGAAAAATGGCAGAAGTGAAATGGTTTCTACTTTTGATGACATTGCTACCACGGGAAAATATTATTTCTTTGAGTTGTTTAGGGCTCCTCTAGGTTGTCCAATAGAATAAATCTTAAAGGTTGTCTATCTCTTTCCTAACTTAGTATCAAAAGAAGCAAATGCTTCCCTTCAAGATGAAATAACAGAAAAATAAATTCTTACGACTCTCTCCTCTTTCCAAAAAGGTATAACCTAGGTCTAGGTGGTCTATCAATTGAATTATTTTTAGGTTTCTTCAATTTGATAAAATTTGATCTTGTAAAAGTGGTAAATGAGTCTCAAAGGATGGTGAAGATCTGGGATTCTTTCAATGCAACCTTTCTGGCTTTAATTCTGAAAAAGAATGATAAGGATTCCTTCACAAACTTCCACCCAATATCTTCTTGCAATCTTATCTATAAACTCATTGCTAAGATAATAGCCTTTCACCTAATACCCATATTTAGTGACTATATCTCTAAAGAACAGTTCAGGTTTTTAAATGGGCGCCAAATTCATGATGTTGTATCTATCACTCAAGAATTCATACACTCTATGAAAAGTAAGAAAATACATGGGTTTATAATGAAGTCGGACCTCTCAAAGGCCTATGACAAGGTCAATTGGACCTTTGTGCGTGTAGCCCTCATTTAGATGGGGATCAATCTCTCAACTATAAATTGGATTATGAGGTGCATTGCATCCTCCTCTTTAGTAGTTCTTATCAATGGTTCTCCCTCTTCTCTCTTTCGTTCGTCAAGGGGGCTCCGTTAATGATACCCTTTCTCTTCTTTCATTTTCCTTTTGGTTGCTAATGGTATAAGTTGGCTAATAAAACAAGCCCATAGCATAAATCTCATTAAAGGCCTTAATATGTCCATGGAAGAATTTTTAACACACTTGTTATTTGTAGACGATATTATCATCTTTGGTGCAGGTTCTATACATGAGATTAATGTATGGAAAACATCCTTTGGTATTGTGACAAGAATGCAAATCAACAATGAAAAGTCAGTGGTCCTCACCAATGTTATGGAGGTACAGATGATTAGACATCTAGTGGAGACTATGCAGTATGAAAGTAAAAGTATTGATGATGGGCTCAAGTACTTGGGTTTTGAATTGAATCCTAAATCCTACTTATAAAAAAGATTGAAGGAAGAATTTCCTCGTGGTCTCATAGATGGATCTCTAGGGAAGGCAGGTTGGTTTTGATAAAATCAGTCCTAAGCAACATTCTAGTATATTGGGCGATAATAGAAAAAAATCCTAAAGGAATTCTGACCAAGGTAAGAAAGATATGTTTTCATTTTTTATAGCGAGGAAAAAAGGATTTAGGAGGAACCCACTTGGTGAAATGGAACCGTATAGCGAGACCAAAAGAGAACATAGGATGGGGGGTAAAAACATATATTAGTTCAGCAAAATCTTGGCAGTAAAAAGTATATGGAGACTAATTCATAATAGGGCATTGTGGGGAAGGGTTCTATCAACAAAATATTTCTCAGGTCAATCAAGTGAAGAATTGATAAGAACGTCAAGGAATTCGGGGGAAAATGGGTCCATTGGGTGGAAGGCCTTGACAAAAGCTTACCCATTGATTGGAAATTGGATGTGATGGCAAATAGGTAGTGGAAAGAAATTATGGATTAGGGAAGATCCATGGATCAAATCAAGAGACGGTTTTAAGATTTCAGAAGGCATGGTAGGAGAATTTCATTCAAGAGGAGTTTTCTCTTTATGGGATGCTCATTTAAGAGATCAAAATGGAATAGGAAGAAGTGAATGGAAAGTGATGGAAGGTTTAGGCCTGGAAGAAAATCTATAGGAAGAATGGAAATCTTTTACCAGACTATTGTCATCAAAATTTATTCACTTAGATGCTGACACTAAGGACTCGATTTGTTGGTCAATAAATGAGAAAAATGGATCCTTTACAACAAAACTAGGCTATAAAGTACTTGTGAGGAAGATTACATATGTGTCATGAAAGCATGGTGGTATCTTGTGTGAAAGGCCAATAATCCTTCAAAGGTAAAGACTTTGACTTGGTTGGTGTTAGCAAATAAAATTTTAACATGGGACAATGGTTTGAAGAGAGGATGGATTGGCCCGAGTTGGTGTGTCTTATGCAGAAGTGATGTAGAGTTAGTGCAACACATTCTTGTTTCTTTCTCTTATGCGCAGAAGGTCTGGGGGTAAATGCACCACACTTAAGAAGTGTGGATCCATAATTTTGGAAGGTGACATAAGTGAGTGGATGCAAATGTGGTTTATGAAAGGTAAAGATAATCCCTATAGGTCGATGCCCCTTTTCTTGTTATATTTTATTTGGTGGGTGTGAAACTCTTGTGTCTTTCGAAACAAATTTATCCATGAAGAAGTAACAGTCGGGCTGGTGCAAAAACTTTCGAGAGAATTTATGTTTCAAGAGAAAGTCTCGAAACATAGAAACATTGTTAAGCCCAAAATTGTCAAGAAAATTCCTTGGGAATTCTTTGACGGGGTCAATCAAGGTCATCCACCATGATGTGGTGTTGTAGTGGTTCTCTACATTTCTACTAATCGTTTCTATAACATCCATTATACTCTTGGGAGAGGGTCAAACACAAAAGTAGAGCTATCAACATTATGGGCCCTTCTCTTTATGGTAAACTCTCTCAATCTCCAGAAAATGCAGCTCTTTGGAGACTCCAAAATAGTGGTCGATTGGGTCACAGGTAAAGGATATATACAGGTGGCGAGTCCAACAGCTCGAAAAGCTCAAGTTCAAGACTTCCTTTTCAAATTGGAGGGATTTTCTTATAAACATATATACCGAGAACTAAATGGGATAATGAAAAAACTATCAAAGAAGGTGTTGGAGCTACGAGATATAATTTTTTGTTTTCGAGAGTTTTATGAAGGACAGTCCCTTAAGAGCATACCCTTTTATTTATAATGAAAATGAAAGAAAATGTAAAAGATGCAAATGCAAAGAAAATATATTATTGTAACAAAAGTAAAAAATAAAGGTGATTGTATAGGAAGCACATCAAAAAAAAATTTGAAGAGTCATGAAATAGGATATTTGTTTTTGAACAATCCTTAAGTTTTTCTTGCTAAAAAACAAAAACAAATGCCAACCAAATAAGACAAGAAATAATGAAGAAATTCACGAAAAAATTCCGATTGCAAAATTTGTTTTTTCTTACCAAAATTTAATTCAATGTTTATAATCATACATATTTTATCAAAATAAAATTTATTAAATTTTATAAATACGTTAAAATCACATACTCTTTAAAAAGTATTATTGTAACAAAAGTAAAAAATAAAGGTGATTGTATAGGAAGTACATAAAAACAAGTTTGAAGAGTCATGAAATAGGATATTTGTTTTTGAACAATCCTTAAGTTTTTCTTGCTAAAAACAAAAACAAATGCCAACCAAATAAGACAAGAAATAATGAAGAAGTTAAAGAAAAAATTCCATGCAAAATTTGTTTTTTCTTACCAAAATTTAATTCAATGTTTATAATCATACATATTTTATCAAAATAAAATTTAATAAAATTTATTAAATTTTATAAATAAGTTAAAATCACATACTCTTTAAAAATAAATTTATATTAAACCCTACAAAATATTATAATAATATTAAAAAAAATATTTAAATAAAACAATAATTTTTATAATATTAAATTTAAAACCCAAAATACAAACATTTCCAAATACAATAAACCAAATTATTAATAAAAATAAATATATTTAAATTAATTATATATATATATTCATATTAAATTTATAACTCCCAAATCACAAACATTTCCAAATACAATAAACTAACCTACCAACAACTCCCAAAACACAACCATTTCCAAATACAATAAACCAACCTATTAATAAAGATATATATTTAAATAAATCATAATATAGTAAACCAACATATTGATAAAAATATATAATTAAACAAAGCATACATATTAATAATCCTAATGGTTATACATTCCTTTAATGTCAACAAAAATTGAGCTATATGTGGTCTATTTTACACACCCAAGTTGTCGACTTAAGGTTGTATAATTTTGAGTTACAAGATATTGATGTGTAAATGTGTAAGAAGTTTAAGATTACAATTTTAAAGTACAC
>ML848484.1:0-33686 GCA_009831015.1 Picea engelmannii | reverse complement strand
CGAAGAGGCTTATTATCTGAAATTATCTCTTTTTCAAGGCATTGAGTACTTTTCCTGAGGTTTTTCTATGCTATATTGATGTTTGGTTCTTAACAAAAATCCGGTAATGCTAATATTGGTTGTGTTATTACTCTCTTCTTCAATTCTTCCAATGACTTCTTTGTTGCTCCAGTCCACTTAAACACTCCCTTCTTCATACATTCTGTAAGAGGTGCACATATTTGGATAAAATTCCTAATGAATTTTCGATAAAAGCCTACCAATCCATGGAAACTCCTAACATCAAATGTGCATCTTGGTGTTGGCCATTCAAGAATAGTCTTCACTTTCTCAGGATCCATTTTCAGTGCTTCCTTTGAAACCACGAAACCTAGGTACACTAACTATCACTGCGTGAATGTACACTTCTTTAGGCTTATCAATAATTTCTCTTCTTTCAAGCGCTGTAACACTACTCTCGCATGCTCAACATGCTCTATTATGCTTCTGCTAAAAATTAGTATATCATCCAAATATACAACCACAAACCTACCCAAAATGGCTTCAATACTTCATTCATCAATCTCATGAACGTGTCGGGCGCATTAGTTAACCCGAATGGTATTACCAGCCGTTCAAACAGTCCATCTTTTGTCTTGAACATAGTCTTCCATTCGTCGCCTTCTCTGCTTCGAATCTGGTGGTAACCACTCTTCAAATCAATTTTTGAAAATTATTCTGAACCACTCAGGCAATCCATAAGGTCATCCATTTTGGGAAATGGAAACTGATACTTGATAGTGATCTTGTTTATAGCACGTGAATCAATACACATTCACGATTCCTCTGTTTTCTTTGGAGTCAACACTACTGGCAGTGACAAGGAATTAGTATTTCTTTAATCAATCCTCTATAAAGCAGCTCTTGCACTTGCCTATTCACCTCTTCACTCTCCGTGGGAGTCATCCTATAAGGCACTTTATTAGGTAAAATCGATCCGGGCATTAAATCAATTTGATGAGAAATACTTCTCACTGGAGGCAATCCTTTTTGCAGATCATTAGCAATAATCTCCTTAAATTCATCCAACAACAAATTTATTTCTGTAGGTACAACAATTGGCTCCTCTACACTTTTCACTTCTTTCAGAATCACTGCTAAACATAATGTTGATTTTCTTTCTTCCTGTAAGAATTATTTAGCAGAACATAGCATGATTCTATTGCTACTCGTGTTTATATTAGCACAATTTCTTGTTGTTGCTACTTTATCCTCCAACATTGGTGTTAATTTATATCATTGTCCATATTTCTTGAACTCATATATGTTTTCCTTACCATCATGGTGAACTTGTCGATCAAATAACCATAGTCTTCCCAACAATATGTGGCATGCATCCATCTCAATCACGTCACATAACACTTGCTCCTGAAAACTCCCTATTTGAAAATTCAATAAACATTGCTCAGTCAGAGTCACCTATTGTCCCTTGTTCAACCAAGAAACACGATAAGGGTTTGGATAGTTCAACCTTGTCAAGTTTAGTTTGTTCATGACTTCAGTTGATACCAAATTTTTTGTACTTCCTCCATCTATAATTAGGTTACAACATTTTCCTTGAACCTTACATTTTTTTTTTAATTTCTTCCGTTGTTCTGGTTCATTTTCCTCTTTTTGTTGAGATTTAAGCAACACTCTTTGGAACAACGAATTCTCACCTTGTTCTTGTTGAAGAATAATCACAATTTCTCCAACTACTGAAGCTTCGTCAACCTGTGTGACTTATGCATGTGCTTCACCTCTTCTCCCTGAATTTTTCCTTTATGTACATTCATACTTCTTGTGTCCCTCTACACCACAATGATAATAAGGAATTACATATATTGTTGGATTACTGAGAGGGGGGGTGAATCAGTAATAGAGAAATCTAATCCTTTTTAATCATATAATGCAAGTGTTATATCAATGTAGCATTATCATCTAATATTTGCAGAGTAAATAAACAATGAACAAATGGACAATCATACACATACACAGTACACCAGTGTTTTTACGTGGAAACCCAAAGCAGGAGAAAACCACAGAATGATTTTTCCTATATGTCTTAAAGAATTACATTCATTGGAAGCACCAACTTCCTTTGTTTTCCAGCTGCAAGTGGAAGGAGGCTCCAACCCCCTAGTTTCTCAGGCTACAACTTGAGGGAAGCTCCAACTCCCCAATTCTCTGGCTACAACCAGAAGGAGGCTACAACCCCTTATGTTCTCCAGGTACAACTAAAAGGTGGCTACAACCACCTGTCCTTGCCCCGTCCAACCGCTCTGATGTATAAGTAGAATGATGGAACCACTGTCACACTATCACTGTGAGATATACTGCTGTAAACTTGTACCAATAAACCTGCACCAAACAACTTGTACCAATAAACCTGCACCAAACAACTTGTACCAATAACCTGAACCATGTATCAACCATGCATCAACCTGTACCTCAACCTATACCTCAACCTGTAATCAACCTGTACCATAAACAAGTGCATTAACCATGCACCAACCTGTACCAAAAAACTTGTAATCAACTTGTACCATAAAAAAATGCATCAACCATGCACCAACTTGTACCTCAACCTACAAACCTTCCTTAACTTTAACAACAAGAGACTACCATTTTCATAAAACTCTACTTTAGTCTCACATGACTAGTTTTGGATTAGTCAACAACCCTAACTTGAAATAATCATAACTATGTACTTGTAATGAATAAAGATCTGAAAATAGTACACAATGTTCTTTTGTGTGTTTTATGCAATTCCTCCAGGTGTCTCTACTTGGAACCTCTCAGAAAAGGAGTTATAGCAAAAATAACATACCTTGTTGAATTCTATCTTATTCTAGAGAGTGAACTTGTAGAGCGTGCCCCGCATAGAATATTTGTTGTATGGATCTAAAAATTTTACACATAATATGATAGACTGTACTCTAACCAACACATTTGTTCTTACTGAATTTGGATATGTTATGAAGAAGTTATGACATTTTTACCCGAAACACCTGTTTTAGACTAGTTTCAGGACTAGCCACAAACCCTATTTTCCACAGAGTGTAACTCCAAAAATACAATGACCCAAAAGCTGAAATTCGTACCACAACTACTTGGATATGTTTTCTCAACGGCCTCTCAATTTCACCGTCTGAATCATTCTAGAAAAAATTTTATTGCGAAAATGGTGAGATGAACTATAAATAACATACCTTTGAAAACATCATCAAAAGAATTTATCCTCCCTTGAATTTCGGCCTTCTTTACTTCACCTTCCCTCTGAAATTTGGCTTAGATATCCTTTTGTTACCTCAGTCACTTATAGATATTTAATATGCTCAAGTGTGATTAAAATGAGAGAGCCTTGCCTCTTATTTATACTCTCCAAGTAGCTTCCTTAGAAGCATCTTCTAGGCCACTTTGTCCACATAGTAACCTATGTCCAACTTTGCCCAAATTGCCACTTGTCCATGTATCCAATAGCCACTTGACCACTTAACCCATTTTCCTCATTTTAGGGTTAACCTTCTTATAACCACTTTCCATAATTAGAAAGTTCTTCATTTACTTTATTATTTAAATAATCCTCGACTTTGTCACATCACTTTATTATTTAAATAATCCTCTTTGATTTTGTCACTTCACTTTATTATTTAAATCATCCTCTTTGACTTTGTCACTTCAATTTATTATTTAAATAATCCTCCTTGACTTTGTCACTTCACTTTAAATAATCATCTGTGACTTTGTCACTTCACTTTATTATTTACATAATCCTCTTTGATTTTGTCACTTCACTTTATTATTTAAATAATTCTTTTTGACTTTGTCACTTCACTTTATTATTTAAATAATCCTCTTTAACTTTGTCACTTCACTTTATTATTTAAATAATCTCTTCTTTGCAAGCACTTTGACTTCTTTGACCTTTTGGGGCTTCAAGCCAACATATGAGGGTCCTCAAACTTCGTAAGGCCATAACTCTCAAACTGTGAGGAGTTATGTGACGTTTCACATACCACCGGAAATGGCATGACATGTACAATCCATATAGAATAGTCTTACCTGCAAATATATCAAAACACATACAATTATACATCAAACAAACTTGGGTCCATTACCCAAACCTTTGTGCTACCAGAATTCGCTACCAGACTTTCCTCAAGGGTTGACATCAATGACAACCAACCCAATTAATCAACAATTACATATCTACCCTTTCCTCTTGTGAATCCTCTGCCTCTACCATTTGCATTTCCTCCTCTGCCACCTTGACCATTGGAATATTCTTCTTCCTTTTCGCTTCCTTTAGCAGTCCCGGTTTTACCTCGTCCTTTGGAACCTCTTCCTCTACCTCTATGCTATGTTTTCCTCTCAATATTTTCTTATACCTTCAGGGAAACTTGATAAGATTCATCAACAATGAGGAAATAGTGTGTGTTCATTTCATCTTGAATTAAATACTTAAACCCATTTACATACCTTGCAACTTGTTGGAATTTTGGTTCTTTGAGGCCTTCTCTGAGTGACAACCTAGAGAACTCTTCAGTGTATTTGTGAACATATGTCTCCCTTTGTCTAAGGTTCTGGACTTGTTGGAACAAATTCTGGTGGTAATCAACATGAAGGAATTTCTCTTTAATCTTGGTAACCATCTTCTTCCAATTTCTATTTTTCTCTAGCTGATTATTCACTCTATCCTTCTACGACATATCCCACCATAGTGTTGCATGGAATTTCAGTTTCATAACAACAAATCTTACCCGATTTGAATCCTGAACAATTTCATACTCGAAGTATCTTTCGAGTTCTCCAATCCAGTCAATGAGAACATCAACTCTTAAATTACCATCATAATAGGAAACCTCAACCTTTGCACTACCCCTGTTACTTAAATATGAAATCAGCCTAGCTACTGGGTCTTTCATCACCATCATGTTCATCTTTGATTTCTTCTTCTGGCTCTGAGTATACTTCATTATCTCCATTCCTACGATTTTCCAATTCCTCTATTCTTCTTCTCAATTTTTCCAGTTCTCAATTTCCTGCACCTCCCCTTCCTTTTCCTCTCCTTCACAATGACATTCCTCCAAGTTGTATGTGTCTTACCAACATCCATAGACCTCACACGGTTTTGTAACCCAACTTGACTTTCAACACTCTTGTCAAGCAACCACCATGAACAGGTATTATGTACCTTGTCTCACATAAGCAAATTAGATGCTAATCCTAGAGTAGAACTGGGCTCTGATACCACATAATGCAGAGCGAACTAGCTGCAACACACACACAATTACATCACGCACCCTACTACATAATACATAGCAGAAAATCGAAACAAAAACACTTTTTCCAAATAATAAGGAAATCCACTGGAAACTAAAACACCAGAAAACATGAAATGCAGAACCACTCTTTTATTGATTCGAAGTAAATAACAAGATTTACATTAAATCGAGTTGGAGTTAAAAGACAACCATGAATTGATGCTTGAGTGGCCGAAAACCACTACGAAATCATCCAGAGGGTAACGGTCTGCGTGTATGGATTGAGATTCTATTTCTCTCTTCATGCATGCTCACCCAACCTAGAATCTTTCTCTCCAGTCCACCTTCTACGATTTCCTTACTTCGTGGTTCACCAACCCCTTCAAAATCACACTCCATTTCTTTTTAAAACTCCTCCTCGGCTCGGAAATGATTTGCCTTCCTTCCAAGAATGAGTTGTTACCCAAACCGTCTCTCTGTCTTCGGGACCGCTTCAACTTCCTTTCATCCTCGAGTCACGCTTTGTCCTTTAGCCGCGAGTTCTTTTACCTAATAGTAGTTGTGACTCATCATGAATGCATACCAACGAAGCAAAATAAAATGTGTGTGGCCATAGTGTTGCAAATGAAGAAATATCGTGACATTTGTAAAATTTCACTACATGCGGGAGTTTCAACATGATTTTGAGTATGTGTTTCAACACGTGTTTCAGCATGACACTTGTAAAATTTCACTATATGTGGTTGTTTCAGAACGAGTTTCAACATGACACTTGTAAATTTTCACTATACGTGGTTCTTTCAGCACGAGTTTCAACATAGCAAGAATAGTTGCAGGAGTAATCGACAATTCGAATTTACAACAAACTGACTAAATAAAATGGACCACTGACACACTCCTTATTCGACTTATTTCCTATTTGTAGAATGAAAATATTTTTGGGTGATGCAGATTTCCCAAGCCCAAGGATGCTCCTCTATCACAAAAGTATATAAATTGAAAGGTAGATCAATAAATTGCTATAAGAGGGCCATATTAGGGAAGCACCTTCAACTTATAATATATGTTTTGAAATTGTTCTCACAATAAATTCATTTTACTTGATGGTTTGTTGTATCTCAACGTTGAAATCAATATAGAGGATTAATTTCCTTCGTATCTAAGTCATTTTCCATAGCATTATCACTGAAATCAATGCACCTTATTGTTTTATGTTATATCATTGTTAAAAGGAATACAACTATTTGATTATGATAAATCGTTTTTATTGTATCATCACTTAAATCAATGCATATTTTTTTTCATTCAACCAATGCAACTAATTCATCTAAACCATAGAATACAACTAAGATAGTTCCCTTAAAAATTTCTCCAAGAATATCTCTGAGAGCACAACTAGGATAGTTCACTTAATATTTAATGTTATTGTTTTCAACACATAGTTTTTTATTTACTCAATATTATATTATTCTTTTAGGAGGGACACGTGTCAACTCCACTTGAGCATGTTTTTACATTTTATATATCTTAATATTATAATTGTTTTAATGTGCAAATACTAATATATAAGTCACATATAATGTGCAAATACTACATTATTGTTGAATTCATTTCACATGATTTGTTGTATCTCACGGTTCAAATCAACATCGAGGATTAATTTCCTTCTTATCACTTTTTCAATTAATTAATGCATTGAATCATTTTTCATAATATTATCATTGAAATCAATGCACCCTATTGTTTTATGTTATATTATTATCACTGAAATCAATGCACCCTATTGATTTGTGTTGTATCATTGTTAAAATGAATACAACTACTTGATTATGCTAAAAAAAAATGTTGTATCATCACTTAAATCAATGTATATTTTTTTTTTGCATTAAATCAATGCAACTACTTGCTCTAAATCATTTATCATTGTGTTAATTTTTTATTTTTTATTTTACTAGGGGAATCGACAACTCGCGGTTCTCGTACTCGCATGACACGGGGTCGATCCCCGTCGGCTACCACTATAACCCCAAGTGCAACCATCCAGCCCGCAAGAATGGCGCACGAGTAAATCCAGGTGAGAATCGAACATGAGATTTCATTTTACAAATTTCCTTCCATTTACACGGCACTTGCCAATCCGTCTACACCCGTGCGGGCTAAAAAGGTTGAAGGACATGGGGGTGGGCTTTGATCCACTTATGTGCATTTATCATTGTGTTAATTTACTTTGTATTATTTCTTCAATTAATTAATACACTGAATCATTTTTCATATTTTTAAATTTACACGTCATTAATGACATTCACTTAATTTTTGAAATCGTCAATTTGATGGGCAAGTCAAAAATTTCAATGTATCCATTATATATAATATAATATAGTAACAATATAGTTTTAGCTTAGCTCTGGTCTAGGGTTTTAGCATTGAACCCTAAGTGCGCTACCCTGTCTCTCACAGTTGTGACCATGGAGGCTGAGGGAGGGGGGCCTTCAGCCCCCTCCTACAGTTTCGTCACGACCAAGGAGCACGACTCCTCACATTTCAAACGACCAACCTTCGAGCTTCCAGCTGGTATGCAACAAACCATTTGGGAGGACAAGATTCTGAAGGAGAAAAAAATGGAAATAGACCTAGAATCCAATCACTTGAAAACTGCTCGCACTTGGGAACCAGGGAAATGTATCCCGCAAGCCCCGATCGCCCCGAAATATATCTTAAATTCTCCAAGAATAGAAGATCGGAAGCAATACATGAGGGACTTCGCTCTAATAGGGAAATTTTTGGGGCTATCGCCTTCAGAAAAGGACCTAGTCAAATGGATTCAGCACTGGTGGAAGCCCAAGGGCCACTGTGACCTCCAACTTGGATCAAAAGGATTCTTCATTATAATCTTGCACAATCTGGAGGATAGAAACATAATATTCGAAGGAGGGTCATACTTCTACAACTCGACAGGTCTCTTCCTCCGTTTCTAGATGGAATATTCAGCCCCGAAAAGGAAGACTTCACACATGCCCCAGTCTGGTTGAGACTCTACTCGCTCCCACAAGAACTCTGGTTGGAAGCGATTCTTACAGGAATCGATAATACCATTGGCATCTATGTCAAAGCCTTGGAGGAAACAAGACAACGAAGGTACACTGCTTATGCCCACATATGTGTCTATTTGAATATCCCCAAACCTCTCCCCAGAGCCATCACCCTAGATTATCAAGATGATGAATGGTCACAAACTCTAGACTATGAACATATCCCATTTCGTTGGCGTAAATTCCATAAGCATGGTCACCTTTTCCGAGAATGCCCACTAAATAATACAACCAAGACCAATCTGGAAGATCCTGACAAACCCAAGGACGGTTTCACTCAAGTCATGGGTCAACGTAGGCATCAGGCCAAAAACACGCACCCTCAGGCCTCCCTAGGACCCTCAACCAAGAACTCTTTTGAATCCCTTCAAACCCCGTCAGACAATCCCTCTTCTTCCATTGATCCTATGACAACTCCTGCAACTCCTGTGATTGGCCAGGGCTCCACAAATCCTGTCCCCTCAACCCCAGTTTCCACCCAAAACCCACCCTTTGAGGATTCCCTTCCTCCGAACCTCAGACCGGAAATTAGGGACCTAGACATAGACTTGGAAGATCAGGAGCTAATAGGTATTGATATGGCGCATCTAGAGCAAGCTTATCGTAAACAAAAACTATACACCATACCACTCGATCAACTACACAAGGTCCGCAAAGTATTTCTCAACTCATCGGCTGGAGGATTAGCCCACGCCAACATGAATCTTGGAACACAAACATGTACCTTGAAGGAGCAACACAAACCCCCAAAAGATGAGAAAAAAAGAGGCAGGAAACCAAAACATCAATTCATTCAAGATGTCGACAAATTCCTTGTAAACTCAGGTCAGATTCATCTGATCTCAGATAATTTTCCTCCCCTCTAACTCTCTTTGTCCTCATGAAGATACTATCCTGTAATATAAGGGGCCTCAACACCAAAAGAAAACAAGGTTTACTTCGAGAAAGAATTAGGAAGGAACAACTAGATATACTCCTACAGCGGGAAACAAAATGCGTAGGTAAGGAAGCTTCGTTCATTCTTTAAAAATGATGGAAGTAGGCCAATCAGGTTGAAGTAGACGCTAAGGGGGCAGCAAGCAGCCTGGCTATGCTTTGGAATCCAGCCACAGTTCTGTTGGACATTTTTTTCACCTCCAACTGGACCATTACAGCCTCCTTCCGGCTTATTGGTTTGGACAAACTCAGATACATCACGAATGTATACGGACCCACAAGACCGAGAGAAAGGGAAGCCTTCCTCCACCATGTAGAATGGACTGCCAATCACATCGACGCCCAACACTGGATCCTAGGGGGAGACTTCAATATGATAACAGGTCTGCAGGAAAAAAACGGGGGCACACGCACGTTGGGAAATTACAGCAAGCACTTCAACCGAAACATTGGCCTTTTGAATCTCATTGATGTAGAAACAGACAACGGGCCCTTCACTTGGTCCAATAGGTGCTCGGGGGCCCAACATGTCTCCAGCAGATTAGAACATTTTTTAATTTCAGAAGCTATTATGTTGGATGGCTTAGCTTGGAATGCCACGGTCATCGACACCCCGGAAACTGATCACTGGACGATTCTCCTATCAATAAACATCAGTGGCACCCCAGGTAGAAAGCCCTTCCACTTCAAAAAATTCTGGTTA
This sequence comes from Picea engelmannii, assembly GCA_009831015.1. Lineage (NCBI taxonomy): Eukaryota > Viridiplantae > Streptophyta > Pinopsida > Pinales > Pinaceae > Picea > Picea engelmannii. Next base: position 23,673 of record ML848484.1, on the reverse strand, counting down.
ACACACCCAGAATTCCAAGCTAACATCAAGCTCTGGGGGGGAGAAGTGACCATCCCAACAGGGACCCCAATGTACAGATTCCAACAAAGGCTAAAAAACCTCAAACAACATCTGAAATATTGGAATAAGTCCACCTTCGACAACATGTTTCATGCTTAGGAAATTCTCAATCAGCAAATGGAAAGCCTCCAACAACAGATCAGATCTCAAGGCCTCACAGATCCCCTAAAGGAGCAGGAAGCTCTATTAAGCAACCAGTTGGCAGAAAGACGGATGTAGGAGGAAATACTTTGGAGACAAAAATTCTGCATCCAATGGTTGAAAGAGGGGGAAAAAAACACCAAATTTTTTCACAGATCTATGGTCTAGCGACGCCAAACAAATCACATTACTCACCTGTTCTCGGAACAAGGCACGGAATTTCAATAGCACACAGATATAGAAAAGGAAATGTTATCATATTACAAAAACCTTCTTACAGAACCCTCAGTAGATCGCTCGTGTGCAATTGAATCCATCCTCAAGAACATCCCTAAGGAGGTCACTAAAGAAAAAAACGAGGCTCTTATGATACCTATCACATAGGAGGAAGTTGATCAATCTCTTAAGGACACCCCGCTGGGCAAGGCTCCTGGGCCAGATGGGTTCACCTCTGATTTCTTCCACCACTGCTGGAGTATCATCCGCGAAGATGTGTGGGAAATCATCGAGAACTCTAGAAGATCTCGACAGGTACTCCAAGCGCTCAATGCAACCTTTCTCACCCTCATACCCAAAGAGAACAACTCTACTTCCCCTTCGCACTTTCGTCCCATTTCACTCTGCAATGTCATTTACAAACTCTTGACGAAGATCATCGCTACACGCCTAAAGCCACTACTACCTTTCATAATATCCCCCAAACAATCGGGCTATGTGGAGGGCAGACAAATTCTGGACAGTCTCATCCTTGCTCACGAATTCATCCACTCGTTTCGTTCGACCAAATCTCAAGGTATGCTTCTAAAACTAGATCTCTCTAAAGCCTTTGATAAATTAAGCTCGAATTACTTAAACTCAATTCTCCTTGCCTTTGGTTTTGAACCCTCATGGGTCTCTTGGATTGTCAACCTCACCTCGTCAGCCCTGTTCTCCATCTTGATCAATGGAGTTCCATCCAAACCCTTTTCCCCCTCCAGAGGAATAAGGCAAGGGGACCCACTTTCACCCTTCCTTTTCATAATTATGGTGGAAGGGCTGAGTCGTGCCATCAAAGCAGCCATTACCGATCACTCCCTCTCGGGCCTCACCCCCCATGGTATTTCTCCCCCCATCTCCCATAGTCAATTCATAGACGATTCACTCCTTATGGGGGTACCCATAGCACGAGAAGCCCTATGCATCAAATCTCTCCTCAACCTTTTTTGCGAGGCCTCGGGCATGGAAGTGAATCTCTCCAAATCTCAAGTCTTCTTTTTCAATACGCCCATCCAAGTCCAACTTAACATTACACAGTTATTGGGGTTTACCCATAGCGTCCTACCCTCCACTTACTTGGGTATCCCCCTTATTGATAACTCGTTAAGAAATACCTCATGGGACTCCTTGTTGTCCAGCTTCAGAAAGAAACTCTCCCTGTGGACCTTCCAATCCCTCAACCTGCCTGGTCGCCTCATCCTCCTCAGGCCTGTCCTACAAGCCCTTCTAGTCTATGCCTTCTCAGCTTTAGCAACCCCAAACTTCATCCTCAACACCTTAAGGAATCTCCAAAAGAGATTCCTCTGGCAAGGTACCAAAGAAGGACGCAAAATGACTCTGGTTAGTTGGCAAAAAGTTTGCAAACCAAAGAAAGCAGGGGGCCTCGACCTCAGAGACCCAACTCTTCTCAACAAGGTCCTCAATGAAAAAATTTGGTGGAGATGGTTAAAAATACCACAAGATCTTTGGGTGCGTCTCTAGAGGAAAAAATATACCCCAACAACTCCGGAAAGGGAGCTCATCATATGGAATGGTCAAAGCCCTGGCTCGCTCATTTGGAATGTGGCTAGAAATAATAAGGGACTCACAACAGATCACTCCTTTTGGGAACCGCAGAGTGGGACCTCAACTCTATTCTGGAGTGACCCTTGGCAACAACTTCCAGCCCTGGACACTGATCCCACTTTGAGTGCCCTCATCCCTCTCACTACAGACACAACCCTCCTCAGAGTGTCGGATTTCTGGAATCCGGAATCCACAAGAAACATCTGGTGCATTTGGAAAAACTCCCACAAATATTTGAACATACCCATTGATCTCAACATCCAATCTTTGCAGAAGCACCTTGACTGAAGGAAAATTTTAAGACAACACGAGGATGACATTCTCAGATGGGGACACACCACCACCGATACATTCAATTTAAAACAAGCCTACCATCTAAGAGAAGGCCATAGATCTTTACCAAAAGAAGAGGTCTAGGGAAAGATCTAGGAAGCAAAATCCTGGCCAAAAATTAGTACCTTCCTTTGGCTAACTGCGCACAACAATATTCTCACTTGGGATAACTTAAGGAAAAAGGGCTTCATCGGTCCCTCCTGGTGTCAACTCTATGGTTTGCAAGAAGCCAAAGATCAAGGGTTTTTCCCCATAATAGTTGAAGGGGATTTGCAGATTTTCATTAATCTCCTCTCTCATATCCTCAACGGTGTAGACCCGGAGAAAATCTCCCCCAGCTGGAGATGTATGAATGAGCTTTTCATAATCAAATCCATTTTCCATCCACATTGGGTAATCTTTCCTTCCCATGTTCTAAGAACAAAAAATCAAGTGGTTGACATGTTGGCAAATTATGGAGTAGATCTACAGGAAGGAGACTTATCGTGCTCCCCCTCCTCTTCTCCCTCCAACCCGCAGTGATTGCTTGAAGAAACATAGAAAACAACAAGGATCGACCCCAGGATGGGGTGTTACCAAGCGCAGAACGTGGACAGGCCAAGGGGTGACCATCTAGCCAGGCGTTCGACCACTTGGCACTGGCTCAGACTCGCCCCCCCTCATCCATCACTTCATGGGAATGAATCCTCCGTCGTCAATCTACAAACTCCTCTCGCGGCCAGCTTGCCGCACGCTTATGACGCTCCTCTGCATGGGATATTTCACAGCGATGGGCAGTATGCCCTCTCAGTCCCATCGACAACTTCACAATTTCGCTCCTAAGTTGGTGCCTGGGCGCGCATAAACTCATTTGTACCTTCGGCCTTTGCAACTTCAACTCTCGCTGCTTTTCAATTTCGTTTACCTCTCCAGATGCGATCTCCACTCGACCTCCTTCTCTTCTAGTTCGTGTCCCTCGTCTTGGGCTCTACTGGTTGACCTTGTTTCCTTGTATCTACACGACGTTCTTTGTCCCGTGGCCTCACTTTTCCTTTGTGCTTTGCGCTCCCCATCCCGGGCTCTTAAACTTCCCATGCTCTCCCTGTTAGCCAACACCATGCCTTGTCCAAGGGGAAAATCTAAAAGAGGGGTGGCCTGGTATGCAGCACGAGGAAGGAAGGCGCCTGACTCTAACTCTCCCCCTGAAAATGATGGCTTTCCTTCTAGTCCTCCCCCTGAAAAAAATGACTTTCCTTCTGGTCCTCCCCCTGAAAACGATGGCATCCCCATCTTGAATCCTGTAGCAACTCCCTCTCCTACTCAACCTTTTCGTGAGACCACCCCAGACCTTTCCCCACTCTCGTATCCTTACGGGTGCAGGATTGAATGGTTTGACAACTATGACAATTTGTTGGGCTTCGCACCTCCACCCCCCTCCCCTCCTCGCCGTCCTCCACCATCGCCTTCTCCCCCTTGCCACCCTCCTCCACCACCCCTTATAACTTCCTCTGCTCCCTCCTTTCCCCCCTCCTCTTCCTCCGACTATCCGTTGTCCCCCCCCTGCTCCCTTCTTCTTGTGACAAGTGTGCTGACAAAGAAGAAATCAAGGATTCCCCGAATGACCTTGAGAGGGGCCTAGGGGATGTCAAGTCAACCTTACTCGAGCTGCAATTCAAGGAATCTGAACACTAGAGCAGAGTGGATCTCATGATGTCCTTCTTACAGGACCTTCGACAAGACATCTTAGACCGAGATAGGCTCGACAAAGGCAAGTCACAGGGGCACCACGCATTCGTTGGACCAAGGCTCGATCTAGGTTTTATTTAACCATGCTTCAGGTTTATGCTTTTTGTTTTATTTTGGTAGCCATGGGTGGCAGACCAATTCTGGGGTGGCTGGTCTATGTTTTTTCTGTTCGGCTTAGTAGTTAGGACCATGCCCTGCGTGGCAACGTAGATTTTTTTTTTCTGTATATTTTACTCCTCTATTTTGGACAAGTGGCAGCAGTGGTTTCCCACCAGGGCACTGTTGCCACGTTTGATAGGTAGAGACAGACATTTGTAATTTCTTTTACTACAAGATCTAATACAATACTTCTAACTTACAAAAAAAAAATATAATATAATAACAATATATTATAATATAGAATATAATATAATATATTGTAATATATAATATAAAATATTAACAATATATGTAATACAATATAATAACAATATATTATAATATATAATAAAATATAATAACAATTTCCTAAATTTGAATTTTTATTTTTGTGTAAAGCATACATAACACAAGTTATAAATTGTATAGCAAAGGCCATGCATAATGGAGGTTACAAATTCTATAGGAGATGGAGGTTCCAAGTTGCATGCATAGCACATTGCATAAGTTACAAATATTATAACAAGGGTTGTGCAACACCTGCACACTCACAATTCACAACTTACAAGTCACAGAGATTCTTTGGAAATTGGACTGTATCACATACCACAGGTTGAAAAGTGAAGTTTGAGAGGGAAGAAAAGCTCAAGGATTCAAAAACATTGCCCAACTATCAAGATAGGTAAGGCTCATTAATATTAAATTGCAATTGCAATGATGGAAATTGTGGGGCCTCAAGCAATATTTTATTTCATTTTAGAAAACATTCATAGTTTCTATTTAAAAAAACAAATCCAAAATAATTCAGTAATATTTATTATTTCATTATATTAATAAAGATAATTTTTTCAATCCATAACTTTATTATTGCCGTCAAATTTATACCCTAGCTCTAAATAGTAAATATACTAAAGCAATAATAAATATGATATATATAATAGCCCAACTTTTTTAATTGAGTAAATACTAAATTAATACTAAATATATTAAAGTAATAGAAATAATAGTGATATTAAATATAAATAGTAATAGTAAATTTACTAATATTAAAGTAATAGTAAATATGATATATAATAGCTTGTGACTTTTTTAATTGAGTTTTTAATTGATTCGACTTTAAATTTTAGAAATTTTAGAAATCTTTGAAATCTAACATCACGGCTTCTCCCCATGTTGGGTTGTAGAGTGTCTCTCTAGCTTAATTTAATTTAATTTATATATTAATGTTTATTGAAAATTAAAATGTATCTATAAAATTACAATTAATATAATATGTAAAAATAATAAAAGATTTAGTTAATTTAATTTAGATATTAAATTAACTAAATCCTGCGCATCATTCATATTCAAGCAGGGAAAATATCATGGAGAAGAAGGGTTAGACAGGTATGAATGGACAAAGGAAGAGACATGGAGTGTGAGAGTTGAAGACAACTCTCCTACGTCACCCTCAAAATATGTGTCGCCACCATTTGCCTCATAATCATGGCTTCTTACATCAATTGGCACCTGATCTGAGTGAAAATTGACACATAAAATTACAATTTATATAATATGTAAAAATAATAAGAACAAGGTGAATTAAAAAAATGAAAAAGAAAAAGAAAAACACCTAACCCATTAACATAGATAACAAAAAAAAAAAAGTGAAAAAAAGGTTATCTCATCAAAATTTGTTATTTTCATGAAAATTTAATTGATTATTTATAATTATACATGTTATCTTGATATAACATTTCATGAAGCTATGAAAATCATACTCTTTCTTTATATATATATATATATATATATTCAAATCCCTTACAAAATATTTAAATAATAAAATTGGAAAAATGTAAACTTTACCATATTATTATTAATATGGTTTGAAGTTTATAACTCTCTAAAACACAAACATTTACAAATACAAATAAACCAATCTATAAATAAATATGGATGATTAAATAAAGCATGTATATAATAAATCAACCTATTAATAAAGATAGATGATTAAATTACCCGGATGGGGTGGCAAGCACAAGGATTAGGACACATCCCACATGTTGGGGGAGTTTGTGGGTAGTCTTTGTGTGTGTTAACTAGATGGTGAGGGTAGAAATAGGGGAAGGATGGAAGGTTTCATTGTGAGTTCAATTCAATGGGAAGGAAGTTGTAGTCATGATTGTAGCAGGATGATTAAGTTGGTATGTCATTATGGGAAGAGATGGGTTTGGTTTGCTTAAATCCAGCTCTATATTTAGGTCGACAAACCTTGAGGTAGTGGAAACATGTGTAGACAACTCCGGGAATGTAGGTCTCAGTCTTAGATTCGACAATTTGTCATGGATTACGACCCTCCTGGTTAGTATCTTGTTCTCTCCGCTCAAGAATTCTGGTTATGAGTCTCTCTAGTTTATTTTGGAAGAGAGTTTGACCTATAAAGGAATTGTGAATTCTATATTTGGGAATGATATTTGTGGGGATAACCTAATGACCACCCTCACCCTAACCAAAGCTCTAAGTGTACTCTCTAGTTTATTTCTCACTCAAACCTCTTATGTGTTGTCTCTGGTGGTTGTTATCCATAGACACCTTAATCTCTTGAGAACGTAGGTCCATGTAGTTATTGGGTATGCATATCTCGAGGTTAACCCAGTCCTATCCAGTTGTTATATGTTTTTTTTTCTCTAGGATTTTGTGTAGAGTTTGGTTATAATTTGGAAGCAGACCCACCTCCCAGCTTTCTAGGGCTCTCCCAATAATTTGAAAGAAAACCGATATCACTTGATGGCTTCCACCCTTCATAGGTCCTTACTTAGCTTATTGATATTTTTCTATTACCAATTTTGTGTCTCCTAGTTTTTGTACCTCCCAAATAGCCCTCTTTAGATTTTATAAAAAATTGGCCATCCCCAATGAGGACCTTAGTTAGAGGAGCCAACCTTGACTACAACAAACAAGGAGCCAACATAGGCACTCTACCCTCTATCAAACCTTCCCCTCCCATGCAAACTCCACACAAATTAACCAGAGAACAATTAGATGCCATGAAAGTGGCCGCAAATTTCCATTATAGCTTCTATGAGGAAACTAGAGTTGAGATGACCAACATGGAGCAGGCCATCGAGAGGATAATACAAAATCTCTCCAAGGAATAGTTAGAAGATGAGTTCAAAGAAAGGGTCCCAGTTTCAAGCTACTCTAGAACTACAGACACCAAAATATTCAAACTTATTGAGCTCTATTGAATGAATAAGGCATTCATAGCACAAGTTGTTGAAGAGAAAGGAAATGAACAACAAGCTATCCTGCAAAAGATGAACATGACGGACCAAAATTTGTATGCATTATGAAGATAAGTATTTGAATTTAACATTATTGTCAACAACTATGAAAACACCCACAACATCCCTATGGAAGACATGATCCAGTTACCAACATTTGTAGGTACACCTTCAAACCCCATGTCATTGGATGATAAACTAGATGATTATAGGTACAAATTCTTTCGTTGAAAGTAGAAACATGGGTCTCAACTTTAAACCCCTTTGGGTATCTTGGTCAGGAAAGAGGAGCAACAACAACCTCCTCAATCACTTGTCTTCTGTTTTGTTTTTGGATATCAACATGATAGGCAAGCATAACTTTGTGTTTTTAGATATTCTGGGAAACTTTTAGAATTTTTGTAAGACAAAAATAATGATCTTCTGATAATGTCGTTGTCCTAGTTTCCTAGCTGGTAGACCACAGACAATGGTGCTCGTACTGTTTTATGTGACATATTAATACTATCTAGCTTACCAAAAAAACTAAAGATAGATGATTAAATAAAGCATAATCCCCATTAGTTATACATTGTTTTGATGTAAAAAAAAAATGAGTTATATGTTTTATGTGGTCTATTATACACATCGAAGTTGTCGATTTAAAGGTTGTGTATTTTGAATTATAATATATACTAATGTATACATTTGTAATATTAATATATCCATCATAAGTTTTGTAAACTTAATTCTTATGGGTAACATGTTTTAATGTAATTGAGCTAGTATGTAAGGTACCCCATGTATTACATAGAGCATAAACATAATTGTTATAACAATTATTGGCAAAATAGAAAAATATAGAGTGCAATGACACAATTGATTCCATAAATGACACATTTATTATAATGATAGCCAAGTTCACATGCCTCTTCGAGGGGGCAACCTCTAAAAGAGTAGAGCACAAATATAATATTATTCTCAAGACCAAACTCTTGCATGGTTTCTACTCCTATTTATACTATTTCAATCTTCTAGAAAACATTCTAGAGGAAGATATTTCTAGAAGCGGAACCTTCTATTAAGTCTTCTTACATTATACATGTTCACATTATTATATAGGCCTTATTTACTATTGTCGGTCTTTATTATATAGAAAACATATTATTCTATTTACTCGAGAGGTTAGGGAGGTTAGGACCCTAACATGCCCTCCCCCTTCAAAAACCAACCTTGTCCTCAAGGCTTGAGATGAGGACATTGTTGCAAAATGGCACCCAGCTCCCATGTGGCATCCTCTGGTGGTGTATCCTATTATCACACTAAATTGCCTTGGGTCTTTTAGTTTGTTTTCGTTCCCTTTTTTAAGCCTTAGATTTTAATTTTCTTTGAAAGCTTCATACCTTTATTAGTTTATGATTAGTAGGACCCCTTAGATGATTAAAGTTTTGAGCTTTATCTCTAGTTTGATCCTCAAATTGATTTTTAATCACTGAACCATTTTAGCTTTTGATTTATTTTTGGTCTCTTTCATGACTTGTCCCTAGGTCGATCCCTCCCATTGCTAAACTGATGTGACACCTCTTCCTCTTCACTCATGATCTCGTAGGCATGCCTCATTGTCCTTGCTTACCTGTCCAATCATGTTTTGGAATGGAAGCGATGCCTACTCATCAAGCAGTTCTGTAGTGCCTATCACGTTCATCATACTTCCACCTCGAGTCATGATTGCCACGACTGATGTCATGTCCCTTGTTTTCAATGCCAGAAGTCGGTTAAAGATGCCTTCAAATATCTTGCATTAATGAGCCTTGGTAACAGTTTCTAATTTTGAAAAACTCAACAGTGTTGCGCTGCGCAAATTCGCAAGTTCTGATCAGGCGACCGCATGTCGACCAAATCCAATGTTGAGAAAGATTCCAGGTCCAAAGTTTTCTCAATTTCATCCTAAGATTGTGTTGAAGATCTCAACAGGTGTCTACTCTACAGATATCCCATGTTGCCTCCTCTGCATATTAATTTTCACAGGAAATTTGTGCTCGGGTTTTCAATTTACTAAGCTTGCACAGTAGTAAGGGACCCATATTTTCATGGTAACCTTGTCTTTTCTCCTCTTCAGACCTGTAAACTTCTTTGCCTATATCTATGGTCTGATCATTGTTGTTTGCTTTAACCATTGAAATCACAAGCCTATAAATATCCTATCCTATGTGTATGCTTTGTGCTACCCAGAGGCGCTGCTTAAACCCTCTCTATTTTCCTTGATTCCTTTCACCTCAGAGTTTGGTGTTTTTACTCAATTGCAGAGGGCCAATTTTGGATTCCCCCCACTTTTTACACTCCAGAATACCTATACAAGACTAAGGGTTTAATTCCTAAAGTCGATCTTGACCTACTAGCATCAGTTTGTTTAAAAGGATCAGCCTTATATATTTGAAGCCCTATTCAAAGACTTCCTGATCATTACCATCCCTTAATCCTTTCAAAAGCCCTCATTCTGAGCCATGGAAACTCCTCAATCGAGGAAGACACACAAAGGTGGCAAGGTGGTTAGGAAAGAACCGATGGAGATGCATTTTTTATACAGATCCCATGTCAAGAGAGGCCTTTCAAAGAGTAGGGTGCCTCTCTTTTTGTCAGAACATGGAGAGAGGCCATCCAGAGGTAGAAAGACAGTTTGCATTATAGTTTGATGGAAGGAAAACCAAGGTTGGGGATTTAGAGTTTGAGGTGACTGAAGCCTCTATCTCAGCTGCAACAGGGATCCCCATTACAGGTGAAAAGTGGTTCAAATCCATGGCTTTGAGTTCAGCCTATGCAAAAGATCTTTTTAAACATGAACATCAATCAAATGATTTGTCCAAAAGTATGCCAAGGATTCAATTGATTGAACAATTTGACAGATTATTGAAGATCATACAGAGATATTTTACTTGTGAAGGGAGATTTAACACATTGTACCAATACCATATAAGGTTGTTGCTACATTTTACTGGTAAGGTTGAGATGAATATTCCCTATTACTTGTTGAGGAGTATAGGTAATATGTCAGACATGATACAAGCCAAATCTAAAGATGTGGATTCTAGCCTTTTCCACTCCGGATTAATCGGAATGTTAGTCTCTGAAGAATTGGGTAAGAAAGAGATTTCATGGGAGAATTTTGTTGTTACCTCTCATTTCAAGTTGGATCTAGCACCAACTCTTCAATCACAGAAGGTAAGTCCTTTGTCACCCACCAGTACTTCTAAATCTAGGACCAGTAGGAAGAGAAAGGGCAGAGCCCCTTTTCAAGTTTCAGAGATCAACAAGCAGGTCATAGAAGCTGAGGAGGAAGTTTGTCCTTCTCCACACATTGATTTTTCACCACCTCCTCCACCAGGGTTAGAAGAGGTAACTTCTTCTACCAAAGCTACATCCAAGAGAGGGTAGAAGATTCTCTTTCCCTCTTCTCCTCCAGCAGTCGAAATCAAGGGTAAAAGACCTTTCACAAGGTCATCAATTCCTAAGGAGGCTTTCAAAGAGCAGTCTTTACTAGAAACCCCTATTCAAAAGAAGAAGGGTAAAGGCATTGAAAATCCTGTGGAAGAAAAAAAAGAAGCCCCTATACATAAAGGTAAAGGTAAAGGTATTAAAAGACCTTTGGAGAGAAAATATGAAACCTCTGTGAAAGACTTTGAGGAGCCTGTGATAATAAATGAAGAAACCCATGTGCAGAGGAAGAATAATAAAAGTAAAGCCATCAAGGAAACTAAGAGGTAGACAAGACACTTCCCATCTAGGAGGAAGAGGAGTATGAGAGAAGGCCTCTTGAGACTGTGCATGCCACTGTTCCTCCTGACAGTCAGACCTACAAAAGACTTATCAAGCACCTTAGAGATACAAGAAAAGAAATAACTCGTCTTAAAGAAGAAGATAAGGTCCACGTGGCTCGGATGAAAGAGCTCATGGATGGCTACAGTCACACCCTTGACTTGGCAAGGTTTGTAGCAATAAAGGCCCAACCCCTTCATAGATAGTTAAAGAATCTTTACAGGAAAAACAAAGGCTTTCAGTCTCAGAATAGGAAGCTAAAGGCTAAGCTGAAGCAATTTCAAGATGAGGTGGCCCAAAGAAATTTACAGGTGTTCATTGAAGCTGCCATTGAGGATGACAAACCAGTAGCTAAGGAGAGCACAACTACACTAAAGAAGCTTGTCAATGCTAAGAAGAAGAAGTCTGGTGTGTCAATTGAAGATCCTCTTTCTACCAGAAAGAGTGTGAGGTTAAGTGTCAAAATGACAAAATAGCTAGTAAAAGGTAAGCCCCATTTTTGAGGATGGTTCCTTTTTGGGAGGGTTAACTGATATGCAAATATTATCTCTGCCATCTATACAGGCTTTTAAGAGTTTAACTATTTGGGTTTTGAGTTTTTGCTAAGTGCTAGCTTCCCCCAGTGGTAAAATGCACTACCTATTGTACGATCAAGGCACCTAATTAAAATGGTTTTGTCATCATGAAAGACCAAAGGTGCTACCTTTTCTCCTTGTAGTACGCTACCTAGATTTGCTACCCAAGGAAGCTGCCAAAAAACACCAGGGATCTAAGAAGACCAAGCTAACCACTTTGGGATAAATTAATGATGGAGAAGGTTGTGGAAACATCAACTGGCATCATGAAGACAACCACATGCTTTGAAAGACACATGGAAAACAAGGAGCTACGCAACAAAAGGGAATCAATTCAGTTTGAGTTCAGTTGGATTAGTCACCAACATTTTTCTGTTTTATAGCATAGGTGGTTAGATAAGTTGTTAGAGCAAATAAATGTTTAGAGTTTTTCAAGGGAAGGAGGCCAGCTCGTATCTCTAGTTGTTGCCTCCCTTTTTGTTATAAATAGATAGATCAATTGCTTTATTAGGTTCGAATGGTTGAGAAAGGATCCCTTATACTGTAATATTTTGATGAAGTAACTGTGATCTAGTGATGTACTGGACTTAAGACTTTTTGACTAATAGAAATCAACTTCTCTTTCATCTTATTTGATTTTGATGCTAAATGTTCATTCTTTGAATGATTCACATGAATGATTGTGGTGATGTGATGATGGATGTTTGATCATTATGTTATCATGATGTTTATTTAGCTTCCTTAGTTTCCCAGTTCAAGAAGATCTTATGTTAAGAAACTTTCCTCCTTAGGCTTTTGTGGACCTGATGTTTACAGCAGCCCCTACATTTCTCTCATTCAAGTCTTCCCTCTATTCATACTTACTCCCAAACTACTAATTGGAGTTAGCCAAGACCCTAATTGTTGGTGCATGCTAGCCCTGTTATCTGAGTTAGAACATTATCATTTGAGTCATTTTCCATTTGACCCTTTAAACACCCTTACATTCACTTATAACTTGATGGGTATTGGGCTTGCCTTCCATGCAATCTAAAGGTGACTCCTAGTGCTAACATTCTTGGCATCGTTGTCGGGGAACGATTTGAAGACTTTTCCCTGGGATTAAAACGACACAGTATTCTAGTTCTAAAGGTGCATTAGAACTCAGTATTTTGAATATTGCAGCCTGCACTAGGCGAATCCATTGTTTCAGCTCTGGCACCTAAAGGAAGACATATGAGATCAAATCCACAATTGCCTTTGGTTCCACCTATGTCTGACCCAGAGAAGATAATAAGAAGGGAAAAGCTTCTCAAAAAAGTTTTTATGTTGCTGCTACAAGTGCTTCTGGTCAGTTGCTTGATTCCACTCTTGATACTCCAGCTGTTTTATCAAGTAAGTTTCCTTTATCTTATGCTGAAGTATCTAAAAAACTTGATTTTGAAGAGTTTCTTATTGAATACTCTTCCTTTGAAACTGAATTGAAAGAAGAAAACATTGATATATTCTCTCCCCCTGATATTGAGAAGTGTTTTAGTCTTGATAGTTTTGAAGATTTCCCTACTTTAGGTTTTTCTACACCTCTTTCCGTTAAAAAAATTTCTTCCAAAGAAGTAGGAAATTCATCTCCCTCTCAGACATTACCATCCTCTTCCAAGACTCAGCCTATTGTTGTGAAGACTGAAACTCCCCCTTCATCTGCTCTTTCTTCTCCTAATCTACACACAACCAAGTCTCCTTCTCCTCCTTGTTCACCTTGGATCCAAAATCAAATGGCAATTGTTAACCCCCCTGCAAATAGGATGGATGCCATAGTGGCTAAAAGATATGCTCCTCTAGTCTTACCTCATCTAGTGAATGCTCTCCCTCCTGGAGATTATTTGAAATACATGCCTAAGTTCACGGAAGAAGAAGATGTACCTATCCAAAATGCTATAGCCTGAATCATCTTCAAATGCCACTGATTCAATAATTCTACAAGATGAAAAACCAACGGTGATTTTAGGTCCTTTGATAGAAGATAGAGATGACTCATCCCCACCTTTCTACACCTCATTAAATATACATGATAAGGTGCTACACAATTGTCTCATGGATTCAGGGGCATCCCACAATCTTATGCCAAAATCTATTATGGATGAACTTGGGTTAGAAGTCACAAAGACCTATCATGACTTATATTCTTTTGACTCTTGAAAATTCAAGTGTCTTGGAGTCATTAAGGATATGGTGGTGACCTTATTTCAGTTGCCCATGAAGAGTATACTTATGGATATCGTAGTTGTTGATGTTCCCCCCAAGTTTGGCATGCTCTTGTCAAGATCCTGGATAAAAATACTTGGGGGAACCTTGCAGATGGATCTCTCTTATGCTACTATTCCTATTTTGGGGGGAGATCATAGAAGACTTTACAGGGAAGCTCAATTGTCTTACATCATTAGTGATGAAGCAAATCCCACCAATCACCCTGTTTTTTCTTTTGATACAGATATGGGATCTAGTATTTTGCATCTCACTGATGCTCTTGAAGCCCCTTTAGAAATTAGAAAAAATTCCATCAACTTTTCTGAAGAGCCTCTTCTAACCACTTATGTCTGGAATATGTTCTTTGATAGAGCCTCGTCCAAGGAAGGTGTTGGTGCTAGGGTGATCTTTGTCTCACCAACTCAAGAAACTATATCTTTGTCTTATAAACTAGAATTTGATACTATTAATAATGTGGCAGAGTATGAGGCTCTTGTCTTAGGTTTGAGGGAAGCTAAAGACATGGGGATAGAAGAGCTATCAGTATTTGGGGATGTTGAATTGATAGTCCATCACATTAAAAATCTTTATCAAACAAAGCATCCTAGGCTTAGATCTTACATAAATGAAGTGTGGGATTTGGTGGACAGTTTTTTCTCTGCTTTTAATATATCATTCATTCCTAGAGAAGAGAATACCATGGTTGATTCTTTGGCTGTATCAGCAAGCAAATTCAGAATTCTCATACCACCAAAAATCAAGTATGATGTAGAAGTCAAATACAGGCCTTCTATACCGGACAATGTAAAATATTGGAAGGTGTTCGAAGATGATTTAGAACTTGGAATTTTTCTTGAGACTGTTGATGAATTTTTTGCATTACACATTGATCAGGATCATGATTCAGAAGTCACTCCTCATGATGATGTTTTCCTCAATAAAATTGCTAATCATCATATTGTGCAGCTGCCTAATGCCTAGTAAACATATACCAAAGGGACTGGTTCCTTTGGAAAGATTATTTGATGGGAATGATGTGGCATTGAAAGGGAAGGTATCCATTGATGATGTAGATATAACTGAGTGCAATGTGGGCACTGAAAATGATCCAAAATATGTCAAACTATCAAGCAGCCTATCAAAAGAGCAGAGGGTAGAATATACTAAGTTGTTTAAAGAATTTGTTGATGTATCCGCTTGGACTTATGAAGATCTCATAACTTATGACACAAGCATAATAGAGCACAAGATCCCATTAAAATAAAACACCAAACCCTTCAGGCAAAAGTTCAGGCAAATAAATCCTATGTTGTTGCATGTCATGGAGAAAGAAGTTAAGAAGCTTTTAGATGCAAAAATTATCATTCCTTTGAGGTATTCTGAATGGGTAGCCAATTTGGTCCCAGTAAGAAAAAGGAATGGAGAAACCAGACTTTGTGTTGATTTCCAAAATCTGAACAGAAGCTCAAAGAAGGATAATTACCCTTTACCCAAGATGGAGCACATATTACAGAGGGTGACAGTAGCATCCAGGATGTCTATGGTTGATGGGTTTTCTGGATACAATCAGGTCCCTGTTTTTCTAGAAGACAGGGAGAAGATGACCTTTACCACTCCTTGGGGTACATTTATGTACGCCAAGATGCCCTTTGGTTTGATGAACTTAGGGGCAACTTTTTAGTGAGCTATGGACATAGAATTTATTGGAGAAAAGGATAAGTTTGTTGTTATCTATTTGGATGACATAACAGTGTATTCTCAGTCTGATAAAGAACACTGTGATCATTTAAGAAAGGTTTTCTTGAAATGCAGAAAATTTGGCCTCTCTTTGAATCCGAAAAAATCATTGTTTGCCATGAAAGAAGGAAAATTATTAGGGCATATTGTGCCAGCTGAAGGGGTAAGGATTGATTGTAGCAGGGTTGAGGCTATACAAACTTTGTCACTTCCTAGATCTAAAAAAGAGGTACAATCTTTTCTGGGAAAAATTAATTTTTTGAGAATATTTGTGTCAAATGTTGTTGAGTTAGTTAAGTATATCACAGCCATGCTGAGGAAGGATAGTGAAATCAAATGGAGTATTGAGGCTCGCGATACTTTTGATCAGATAAAGAAATCCTTGACTGAAGCCTGGGTCCTTGTCAGCCCCGACTACTCCAAGGACTTTCTTATTTTTTCTTTTGCCTCTTTTGATATAGTAGCAACAGTCCTATTGCAGAAGAATGTTGAAGGCTTAGAACAACCTGTTGCCTTTTTCATCAGGGCATTGAGAGATGTTGAACTAAAATATGACATCATGGACAAGCAAGCATATGCATTGGTTAAATCTCTTAAGTCCTTCAGATTTTATGTCGTGCATTCAAGATTTATTGCTTATGTCCCATTAGTTGTTGTAAAAGAAATTTGTATTTAGCCTGATATAGACGGAAAAAGGAGCAAGTGGATTGCTAAATTACTCGAATTTGATTTGGAGATTAGGCCCACAAAATTGGTTAAAGGTCAGGGTTTATCCAAGATCTTGACTGAATCAAATTTCTCAGCATTGGGGGTGAATTTCATTCACTCATGTTCAGAAAATCAGCAGTCTAAGATAACTGATAAACGTCCTCAAGTCATTTCTACATTGGAAAATTGCAGCTGGTACAAGGACATTATATTTTTTCTACAAAATTTAGAGCCTCCAAGTGGTATGGAAAAGAACAAGGTGAGGGCCTCAAAACTCAAAGCAATAAAGTACTGCCTTGTTGATCAAATTTTGTATTGGAAGGATCCATTATGAGTGCTTTTGAGATGCCTTGATCCGGATTATTTTCGGCACGAAATGAGAGTGGAGATATAATAAAGAAATGCACAGAGATATTGCATATATTCAATAATATAACAGAAATGTATCAGAAATGAAACCATAAACATAGATACACAGTAATACATGATTTCTATTAATCAAAGAAATGTATAGAGACTGTAAAAATATAGAGTGAAAGACTCGCTAGAATGGTGGCATCTTATCTCTGAGAAGAGATGTGACAGCTACTCGCATTTGCAAGAAGATGATTACAATGAGGCTCTAAAGGCCTTTTTACAATAAACGGGAATGCCAAAAGTCCTAGACATCCAAAAACCTAACCCTAGGAGATGAAGCGCCAAAAGTCACGTGGGCCCCGTTTGGGTAATTTAGTACATCAACTTCCTAGGGTCGTAACTTTTGCATATGATCTCTGTTTTAGGTGTGTGATAGCTCGTTGGAAAGGTATCATTGAGGAGATTCATTTTGGGGGATCAATCATGCATTCAACCATCATCGATATCCTCGATCTCTAAAAACCTTCATTTGGGCCCTCAAAATGGCCCCAAAAGTTAAAACCTGCTAAAAATAGTAAATTGTCAAAATTGTCAGAAAGTTGTTTTGAGCCAGTTGGAAAAGGTGGGTGGCCACCGATATCCCCCTGGATCATGCCTAGACCCCCAATAAGCCCAAAATATTATGTCTGATTTTCATGACAGTTTATGTGGGGGGCATCATTATTGGAGAACCACAACATACAAGATCCTCAAGGCTGGGTACTTCTGGCCCAGTTTGTTCACTGATGTTTGTGCTAAGATCAAAGTCCGTGCTAAGTGTCATAATTTATCCAGAAAGCAGCAGCTTAAGTATATTCCATTGAAGCCTGTGGCAGCCTTAGGACCCTTCTAGTAGTGGGGCCTATATTTTATCGGGGAAATCCATCCCCCTTCTAGTGGTCAACATAGATGGATCTTTACTGCAATAGATTACTTTAATAAATGGATTGAAGTTATTCCCACAAGGAATGCTTCACACAAAGTGATCATTGGTTTCCTGGAAGACATCATAACAAGGTTTGGGTGTCCTGACATAATCATCACTGATAGTGCTGCATCATTCAAGGTTGAACCATTGATTCAGTTATGTGAACAATTTGGGATCACTTTGATTCATTCCACCCCTTACTACCCGCAGGGAAACGGGCTTGCAAAATCCTTGAACAAAAGAATTATAAAGATCATTAAAAATCTGTTAGAGGATAACAAAAAGGCATGGGATTCAAAACTCAAATTTTCTCTATGGGCTGACAGAGTGATAGTGAAAAGGTCCTTGGGACTTTCCCCTTTCTAGCTGGTGTATGGAGTTGAGGCATTTTTTCCTTCTCAACTTGCTTTACCTGTGGAAAAATTCTTCCAAGATTATCAAGGGGAACCTGATCATATGATCAGAAGGATTCAACAGCTGGTTGAAGTGCAGCAGACCTGGGAGCAGCTTGTAAACAAAGAATCTGACCATCAACTTAAGATCAAGCAGGCTTTTGACAAAAAGGTGAACAAAGAGGATTTTCAATTGGGCGATCTGGTGCTCAAGTGGGATGCATCGAAGCAAGATAAAGGAAAGCACGGTAAATTTGAAGCTTTATGGATCGGTCCTTTCAAAATCTCTGAGGTATTTTGTAATAACACTTTCAAGTTGCAGAATATGGAGAATGAAGAGGTTTTTGGTGGCCTGTTAATGGGCATTTCCTGAAAAAGTGCTTTGTTTGAGCCTTGAGTGGATCTTCATATCATTGTAAATATTATTCTCTTTTTATTTTTGTTTAAATAACTGACCCCATAGCCCTAGGATAAGGCACTACATCTACTCATTCTTGGCAGCCCACAGGGGGCATGCCATCCTCTATGGAGCCAATGTTATCACACTTAATTGCCTTGGGTCTTTTAGTTTGTTTTCATTCCCTTTTTTAAGCCGTAGATTTTAATTTTCTTTGAAATTTTCATCCCTTTATTAGTTTATGATTAGTAGGACCCCTTAGATGATTAAAGTTTTGATTTTTAGCTCTAGTTTGATCCTCAAATTGATTTTTGATCCCTGAACCATTTTAGCTTTTGATTTATTTTTGGTCTCTTTCATGACTTGTCCCTAGGTCGATCCCTCCCATTGCTAAACTGATGTGACACCTCTTCCTCTTCACTCATGATCTCGTAGGCATGCCTCATTGTCCTTGCTTACCTGTCCAATCACGTTTTGGAATGGAAGCGATGCCTACTCATCAAGCAGTTCCGTAGTGCCTATCACGTTCATCATACTTCCACCTCGAGTCATGATTGCCACGACTGATGTCATGTCCCTTGTTTTTAGTGCCAGAAATTAGTTAAAGACGCCTTCAAAGATCTTGAATTTATAAGCCTTGGTAATGGTTTCTAATTTTGAAAAACTCAACAGTGTTGCGTTGTGCAAATTTGCAAGTTCTGATCAGGTGACCGCATGTCAACCAAATCCGAAGCTGAGAAAGATTCTAGGGCCGAAGTTTTCTCAATTTCATCCTAATGTTGTGTTGAAGATCTCAACAGGTGTCTGCTCCACAGGTATCCCGTGTTGCCTCCTTTGCATATTAATTTTCACAGGAAATTTCTGCTCGGGTTTTCAATTTGCTAAGCTTGCACAGTAGTAAGGGACCCATATTTGCATGGTAACCTTTTCTTTTCTCCTCTTCAGACCTGTAAACTTCTTTGCATGTATCTATGGTATGATCATTGTTGTTTTCTTTAACCATTGAAATCGCAAGCCTGTAAATAGCCTATCCTCTGTGTATGTGTTGCGCTACCTAGAGGCGATGCTCAAACCCTCTTTGTTTTCCTTGCTTCCTTTCACCTCGGAGTTTGGCATTTTTACTCAATTGCAGAGGGCCAATTTTGGATTACCCCCTCACTGTTTACACTTCAGAATACTTGTACAAGCCTAAGGGTTTAATTCGTAAAGTCAAGCTTAACTTACTAGCATCAGTATGTCTAAAAGGGTCAGCCTTATATATTTGAATCCCTATTCAAATCCTTCCCGATCATTGCCATCCCTTAACCCTTTCAAAATCCCTCATTCTGAGCCATGGAGACTCCTCAAACGAGGAAGACACACAAAGGTGGCAAGGTGGTTAGGATAGAACAGGTGGACATGAATCTTTTTTATACAGAGCCCATGGCAAGAGAGGCCTTTCAAAGAGTAGGGTGCCTCTCTTTCTGTCAGAACATGCAGAGAGGCCATCCAGAGGTAGCAAGACAGTTTGCATTACAGTTTGATGGCAGGAAAACCAAGGTTGGGGATTTGGAGTTTGAGGTGACTGAAACCTCTATATCATCTGCAATAGGGATCCCCATTACATGTGAAAAGTGGTTCAAAGCCATGGCTTTGAGTTTAGCTTATGCAAAAGATCTTTTAAAACCTTAATATCAAGCCAATGATTTGTCCAAAAGTATTCCAAGGAGTCAATTGATTGAACAATTTGACAAATTATTGAAGATCATACATAGATATTTTACTTGTGAAGGGAGATTTAAAACATTGTACCAGTACCATATAAGGTTGTTGCTACATTTTACTAGTAAGGTTGAGATGAATATTCCCTATTACTTGTTGAGGAGTATACATAAGATGTCAGACATGATACAAGCCAAATATAAAGATGTGGATTCTAGCCTTTTCCACTCTGGATTAATCAGAATGCTAGTCACTGAGGAATTGGGTAAGAAAGAAATTTCATGGGAGCATTTTGTTGTTACCTCTCATTTCAAGTTGGATCTAGCACCAACTCCTCAATCACAAAAGGCAAGTCCTTTGTCACCCACCAGTACTTCTAAAGCAGGGACCAGTAGGAAGAGAAAGGGTAGAGCCCCTATTCAAGTTTCAGAGATTAGCAAGCAGGTCATAGAAGCTTAAGAGGAAGTTTGTCCTCCAGGGTTGGAGGAGGTACCTTATTCTACCAAAGCTACATCCAAGAGAGGGAATAAACTTTTCTTTCCCTCTTCTCCTTCAGCAGTCGAAATCAAGGGTAAAAGATCTTTCAAAAGGTCATCAATTCCTAAGGAGGTTTTCAAAGAGCAGTCTTTACCAGAAACCCCTATTCAAAAGAAGAAGGGTAAAGTCATTCAAAAGCCTATGGAAGAAAAACAAGAAGCCCCTGTACAGAAAGGTAAAGGTAAAGGTATTAAAAGACCTTTGGAGAGAAAATATGAAACCTCTGTGAAAGACTTTGAGGAGCCTGTGATAAGAAATGAAGAAACCCCTGTGTAGAGGAAGAAGAATAAAAGTAAAGCCATCAAGGAACATGGTGAGG
Source organism: Picea engelmannii (assembly GCA_009831015.1). Classification (NCBI taxonomy): domain Eukaryota; kingdom Viridiplantae; phylum Streptophyta; class Pinopsida; order Pinales; family Pinaceae; genus Picea; species Picea engelmannii. The sequence goes on along the minus strand of ML848484.1, from coordinate 2,487 downwards.
TAGACAAGACACTTCCCATGCAGCAGGAAGAGGAGTCTGAGAAAAATTCTATTGAGACTGTGCATGCCACTGTTCCTCCTGACAATTAAACCTACAAAAGACTTATCAAGCAGCTTAGAGATGTAAGAAAAGAAATAGCTCGTCTTAAAGAAGAAGATAAGCTCCACTTGGCTCAGATGAAAGAGCTCATGGATGGCTACAGTCACACCCTTGACTTGGAAAGGTTTGCAGCAAGAAAGGCCCAACCCCTTCATAGACAGTTAAATAATCTTTACAGGAAAAACATAGGCTTTTAGTCTCAGAATAAGAAGCTAAAGGCTGAGTTGAAGCACTTTTAAGATGAGGTAGCCCAAAGAAATTTATAGGTTTTGGTTGAATTTGCCATTGAGGATGACAAACCAATAGATAAGGAGATCACAACTACGCTAAAGAAGCCCGTCAATGCTAAGAAGAAGAAGTCTGTTGTGTCAATTGAAGATCCTCTTTCTACCAGGAAGAGTGTGAGGTTAAGTGTCAAAATGACAAAATAGCTGGTAAAAGGTAAGCCCCATTTTTTAGGATGGTTCCTTTTTGGGAGGGTTAACTGATATGCAAATATTATCTATGCCATCTATACAGGCTTCTAAGCGTTTAACTATCTGGGTTTTGAGTTTTTGCTAAGTGCTAGCTTCCCCCAGTGGTAAAAGGCACTACCTATTGTATGGTCAAGGCACCTAAGTAAAATGGGTTTTTCATCATGAAAGACCACAAATTTCTCTGCGCATGTTCAAGATTGAAGGCGTTGCATTTTTGGCAATGCTACCCAAACCTGTACACAAAGGCAGCATAAGTGGCACTACCTAATATTGGGTAGAGAACAGAATTGGCACACAGTCGGAACACAAGGGTGCTACCTAATATTTAACAGAGGGAAAAGGTTAGGACACATATGTAGCACAAAGGCACTACCTATAGGCGCTACCTTTTCTCCTTGTATTGCACTACCTAGATTTTCTACCCAAGGAAGCTGCCAACAAACACCAGGGATCTAGGAGGACCAAGCTAACCACTTTGGGATAGATTAATGATGGAGAAGGTTGTGGAAACATTAGCTGGCATGAAAAACACATGCTTTGAAAGAAACATGGAAATCAAGGAGCTGCACAACAAAAGGGAATCAATTCAGTTTGAAGTTTAGTTGGATTAGTCATCAACATTTTTCTGTTTTATAGCATAGGTGGTTAGATAAGTTGTTAGAGCAAATAAATGTTTAGAGTTTTTCAAGGGAAGGAGGCCAACTCGTATCTCCAGTTGTTTCCTCCCTTTTTGTTATAAATAGATAGATCAATTTCTTTAGTAGGTTCGGATGGTTGAGTAAGGCTCCCCTATACTGTAATATTTTGATGAAGTAACTGTGATCTAGTGATGTACTGGACTTAAGACTTTTTTACTACTAAAAATCAGCTTCTCTTTCAGCTTATTTGCTTCTGATGCTAAATGTTCATGTTTTGAATGATTCACATCAATGATTGTGGTGATGTTATGATGGATGTTTGATCATTATGTTATCATGATGTTTATTTAGCTTCCTTAGTTTCTCAGTTCAAGAAGATCTTGTGTTAAGAAACTTTCCTCCTTAGGCTTTTGTGGACCTGATGTTTACAGCAGCCCCTACACTTCTCTCGTCCAAGTCTTCCCTCTATTCATACTTACTCCCAAACTACTGATTGAAGTTAGCCAAGACATTAATTTTTGGTGCATGCTAACCCTGTTATCTGAGTTAGAACATTATCATTTGAGTCCTTTTCCATTTGATCCTTTAAACAACCTTACATTCACTTATAACTTGATGGGTATTGGGCTTGCCTTCCATGCAATCTGAAGGTGACTCCTAGTGCTAACATATCCTTCCATTGAACTAAAACTTCCTTGATGGTGCACTGACAGAGATGATGTTCGTCGTGGTCAAAGACTGCTTGGGGCTACAACCAAATGGAGCCTTCTTCATCCAATTCAGGGAGAGAAGTTTGATTTTGACACTTGGTTCCAATCACTTTCTTCAAGCAAGAAACATGAAAAATGGGATGGAGCTTAGAGTGACTGGGGAGATCTAACTTGTAGGCCACATGCCCTTCGTGCTTGAGAATGGTATAAGGGACATAAAATTTGGGAGTAAGTTTCTAACAATGAACAGATTTAAGTGATGTTTGCTTATAAGGTTGTAGATGAAGAAATACTTGGCTTCCTTCAACAAATTGGCATTCTGAATGACCCTCGTCTTCTTATTGCTTCATGTGATTATAAGAGATGACAAAATTCTCTATGAAGGTACAAAGAATGTTATTTCAAACTATAAGGGTGTTGCCGACTTACTGGACCTTGGAGACACCGAGTAGGTAGGAGAAGACAAAAGATGGTTTTTGACCATAGACCGCTTCAAATGGAGACATGTGAGTTGCAACATGGTAAGATGTGTTGTATCACCATTCAGTGAGTGGCAACCATTGT
>ML848483.1:32411-66106 GCA_009831015.1 Picea engelmannii | reverse complement strand
CCATAAGAGGAGACCCTTGTACAATTCCTTAATCATTCAAGGTAAAAGGCAAGATTCTCCTGCTCAGATATGTACTACACATAAACCTAGTTTCGCAAACATCGCAATTGCGACATACATTTTCACAAACGTGGCAAGAGAGACTTTCCAGTGGAAAACGTGGCGAGAGCGATGTTAACGTGGCAATTGCAACATACATCTTCACAAACGTGGTAAGCGAGACGTTCCAGTGGAAAACGTGGCAAGAGCGACGTTAACGTGGCAAGACCGACGTTAACGTGGCAAATGCGACATACATCTTCAGCAACGTGGCAAGAGTGACGTTCCAGTGGAAAACGTGGCAAGAGCGACGTTCCAGTGGAAAACGTGGCAAGAGCGACGTTAACGTGGCAAGACCGACGTTAACGTGGCAATTGCGACATACATCTTCACAAACGTGGCAAGAGTGACGTTCCAGTGGAAAACGTGGCAAGAGCGACGTTCCAGTGGAAAACATGGCAAGAGCGATGTTAACGTGGCAAGAGCGACGTTAACATGGAAAGAGCAACGTTATCGGGCAACATGAACTTTTTTTTTATAAATTTCCTTTATTTTGCGACAATATGGACAATTTTGTCCATAACGCCGCAAATAAAACGTCGGAATTTTTACAATATGTAGTAGTGTGCAAATGGAGGCGTGGGTACTGCAGAGTCGGGAATGGGGATCCTAGAGGCCAATATCAGAGGGTGTGACTGGAAATGTAAATGCGATACAGCAGGAAAGACTACATGCCAGTGCTGAGTATATACCTGAAGGGGTTTGTGTCGATGGATGATGATCAAGTACCTGCACACATGAAAACCAAATACCGAAAGTGAACAATATCTGAAGAGAATCAAAGACATGAGCATGTATTTGACAAGTGTGACTATGCGCATGCATACCTGACCATGGTATGAAAAAAAGGTGCCCCGGGGGCTCAGGATGAAAAGGGACCCAGGGATGGCTGTGATGTAGGTGATGGGATGCTGATCCCGTGGCTGAAGACGGATTGAAAAATGGACACCATGAGCTCCCGAAATGGTGAGTGGAAGTTTGGCAAAAGGCCTATATATAGCTGTAGGACCCACATTGCCACCTCATTTGTACCTGCAGCACTAGTGACTGGACGAGCAGTTTTCAGAGGAGATTGTGATATTCGAGGAGGACGAGGCAGCCGATTAAGGATCTGCGAGGATCAGGTTAGTGGTCCGATCATCCTGCATAGAAATAGGTTTTCAATTTTTGGGCGGGGGCTGTACGGGGGGCCGTACCTAGACATTTAGGGGATATGGACCCCACATGCGCAGGCGATTCGGTGATAGGCACGCATATGTGCGCGCCTGTACACTGAATATATGCGCATGGGGGCGCGATAGAGGGAATTTAAGGCACGCCTGTGAGTTGAATAGGCGTGCACTAGTGCACGGCTGTGGGGTTGACAGGCGCGCACCTATGTGCATCTGTATGGTGAACAGGCGCGCGTAGGGGCGTGCCTGTGAAGCAAACAGGTGCGCACTAATGCACACCTGTGTAGTGCACAGGAGTGTGTCTATGCGCGCCTGTGTAATGAACTGGCGTGCATGTGGGCGCCCCTGTGTAATGAACAAGCGCGCATGTGTGTGCGCCTGTGGGTAACAAAAACCGCGCCTAGGAGGCAAGGTTGAAGCGTAAAAAATGAGTCTTTTTGATATTGTTGATGGTTGCATGAGCTAATACAGGGCTCTATGTGGTCTGCAGGTGGACGGTGGTGACGATGCCAGTGTGGTGGCGAGAGTGAGACTGGGCCCAATTGCGAGACCCCATGGCCATTGAGGGGCCTGGTGTGCGTGCGACTTTGGCAACCTGTGGGTTGCTAAAGTTATTTGAGTGCCCGTTGATACGGGCACAGGAGTATTTGTTACAGTTCCTGATCCAGATGTGGAGTCCGGAGCTGCACTGCTTCCTCGTACGAGGAGAGCAGATCCCCTTCACTACGGTGGAGGATATATATTTCTTGACTGGGCTCCCCTTTCGGGGAACGCCCCTACTGGCGGAGCCGGTGTTTCCCATGACTATTTTGCTTGCCGAGATTGGCCAAAGATACTATTCAGGTCGAGACTTTATGTCTGGGACTGTGGTGAGTATCGTGGCGATAGATTCCCTGGTGCATCGTTGTATAGCAGCGATGATTGTGTGGGTATATGGGTCACTGGCGACCCAACATATTAGTGGTGGCCAACTTTTGGTGCTGGAGAGAGTGTTGGCCGGCGAGCGGTTCGCTTGGGGGCTGATGCTGCATGCGAGGATGGTGGCGTAGTTGGACCACTGTCAGTCCACTAGTGCAGGGGAGTTTGCTTTTGGGTCCATCCAAGTGGCCTGGTTTTTGGAGAGGGTGCCGATGTTGCGCCTGAGGATTCTACTGGAGATTCTGGGGGCGAGAGGGTCGTGGTTGAGGCGGTGGTATACAGTTTTGCTTCGTCATGGTTGTGGCGAAGGTGGCCACTTCTTTTCGGCAGAGGCGACACAGGTATGGCGGCAGATGCCGCAGGTGATACTTCGGTACCCCTATGCTGGGGTGGACTTCCGGGGTGACTCAGACATGGTGCTACCTCCAGGGGAGGTGTTTGACAATCGAGGTATGTTTAGTATTGGTGTGCATGTTTTGGTTTATTTTGTTTTGTGAGATAGCAGTCCATATGTATATGATATAGATGCTGATACTATCTGTTGGTTTTTGTATGTGCAGATGTGGCACCTCGTGGGCGCGAGGTGGAGATGCAGAGAGCACCAGCTCGTCAAGAGCCGGAGAGACTACCGCATGGAGAGAGACGTCGACGGGAGGATGACGCGGGGAAACCAGCTGAGCTAGAGAGGGCAGCGAGGAGGCGCCGGTTCGATGACCCTGGTGCGGGGCCATCACACGCTCCTCCGGCGGCGGCTGGAGTGGATTTTTATGACATGCGCCGTCGTCTGGAGACAGTTTTATAGGATGTGCTTGAGGGCATGTGGACGCGCATCTAGGACGAGAGTTTTCTGGAGCAGTGTGTAGCGGTACCACCGCCATGGTGGGCCATAGTGTGACGAGCAGTAGTGCTTGCTGCTATGACGAGTGGATGCCTGCCGCCGGGGCAGGAGGGTCCTGTGGGTGGACCACCACTGCCTGGGGCAGGTGGTGGTGGGTCACCACTGCCTGAGGGAGGAGCAGGTGGTGGGGCGATAGAGGCACCATGAGTGGTGCATGATGTATATATTTTTGATGTATATAGGCTGGTGAGCCCATTTTTTGTACTGAGGTGCTGTATTGGCCTGCGGATACATGTATTTTTGTATGTAAACATTCGGATGGCCTGATGGGATTTTATATATACGTGAGTATACATATTTGGAGATTCAGATGTTGTCTACATGTTTTTTGTTGATGTTTTGAGTACGTCTATTCTATATATATGCTGTGACAGGTTTTGTGAGATGTTTATGTATGTGTAGCTTGATGTGATATATGCCAATCTAACACCATGTTAGCTATGTGATCTGTAAATTGATTCAATTGTCTTGGAATATGTGTAAATGTAATGGAATCAAAATGTCGAGATAACAGTCTAACCTGCAGGTATTTGCGAAAGAGGCACGGATCGCGTACGCGGTACACATTGTTGAGTTGGAGAACGACTGGTTGAGAGTCGAGGAAGACGCTAAGGTGATGAATATGATGATGCTGGGCGTCGGCCAGCAGGCCAATGACAGCAGTTTATTCGGCTTGGTTGTTGGTTGCTGACCCCAAACATATACCGCTTGAATGGAGCATTTCATGTGAGGGGGTGTAGAGAGCCCAAGCAGCCGAAGTGAGATTTTGTGTCCAACAGCTGGCGCCATCGGCATAGCCGATGTGGTAGGCTGGTGGAGGAAGCATCTGTCAATAGCACAAAGGATAGTTTAGACGTGAGGGAAGGAGAAAAAGATTAAAAATGCTAGAAAAAGAAATAACCTAAAGTAGAATGACTACTTTTAAGCATAAAATCTCTTGAGATACAACCCATTGACGAGGTCTTTGAGAGAGAAGCCTTCGGGAGAGGCCAGTATGTATGCGCCTTTGGTGAGGCAATGTTGGATAATGTAAGGGCCATGCCATAGTGATTTGAGTTTGTCGTGTCCAAAGGTATCATGAGCGATATCATAAGCCAGGACGAGGTCGCCTTCATGGAATGATCGAAGGTTGACATGGCGATCAAAGGTAGCCTTGGATTATTTTTTAGCTGCCTCATTGTTCTGTAGGGAAGATCGACGATCTTCATCCAGAGACTCCAAGTTCAGCAAGCGCTGCTCCATTGGAGCAGTGTCAGGTAATAGCTCAATTGCGGTGCGTAAGGTGGGAATTTCGCACTCGATGGGAAGAGTTACCTCAACCCCATGGACTAAATGGAATGGTGTGAAACCAGTAGCGGTTTTCACAGCCGTTCGATAAGACCATAGCACATAAAATAACATATGATGCCAATTTTTTTTATGTTTATTAACCATGCACTGTAACATGGTCTTGAGGACTTTGTTAACTGTCTCGACTTGTCCATTTTCCTAAGGGTAATATGGTGAGGAAAACTCGTGAGAGAAGCCTAACCGAGATGAGAGTTTGACAAAGATCTCATTCTCAAAGTGTTTCCCATGATCGGAAACGAGTTGGAGGGGTACTCCAAAGCGGGCTATGACGTGGTTAAAGAAAAAACGCGCCACAGTGTCAGCGGTGTTGTTGAAAGTGGGCATAGCTTCGGCCCATTTGGTGAAGTAATCAATGGTGAAAACAATGTATTTTTGACCATTGCTGGAAGGGGGATTACAAGTCATAAATTTGATGCCCCATTTACAAAAGGGACCAGTAGTAATGACAAGGTGGAGAAGAGCGGGGGGAGCCCGGGCTTTGTTGGCGTAGAGCTGACATTGCTCACATCGTTTCACGGCATGAATGCAATCATGAAACAAGGTAGGCCAAAAGTAACCGGCTCGGATAATCTTTTGAGCAGTGGATATACCCGAAAGATGGCCCCCACATGCGCCACTGTGGCATTCGTTTAAGACTCTATCGGCTTCGTCAATAGTCAGGCATCGACAAAGAATGGTGTCGATGCCCCGCCGGTATAGGATGTCTCCGATGAGAAGGTAACGGGTGGCCTGATGGCGAATACGTCGATGATCATCCCATGACAGGTGGTTACCGAACTTTTGAGTTCGGAGGTAGACGAGAAGGTCACCGTACCAAGGATCATCCGAAGTAATGTAAAAGAGATGTTCGTCGGGAAAGTCAGTATTGACGGGGACACTGGTGGTGTCAGAGGGGAGGGCCGTGATAAGTTCGACGAGAACGAGGGCCTTCTTACTCTTAGGTGTTGAGAACTCAAGGTCGTACTCCTGAAGGATAACAATCCATTGAGCGAATTTTCCATTAACTTGCCGACGATTGAGCAAGTACTACATAGGGTTGGAATCAGCGACGACCTTTGTGTTGCGAAGTAGAATGTAATGGCGCAGTTTCTGGACTGCGAGGACAACTGCAAGAGAAAGTTTCTCTTCGTGTTTATACTTCAAGGGTGGTCCTGAGAGGTTCTTACTAACGTAATAAATGACGTGTTCACGATTTTCATCTCTGATCTGGATGAGGATGCCATCTACTGATACAGCTGATGCTGATACGTAGAGGATATAGTCACGATTATAGTCAGGTGCACTGATTAAAGGTGCATTTGAAAGCTCTTCTTTAAGATCGTCAAAAGACTGTTGGGCATGGTCGTCCTAGTGAAATGGGATGTCGTGACATAGTAAGCGAAGGAAGCCATGTGCGCGTATGGCGTAATCGGGAACAAAGCGTCTGAGAAAGTTAGCTTTGCCCTGAAGACTCTGAAGTTGCTGTAAATTCCGGGGAGGTGGAATTTCGGTGATAGCTTGGACTTTGAGGGGGTCCACGGTAATACCGCTTTGGGAAATAATAAAACCGAGGAGGCGCCCTGCGGTGACACAGAATACACACTTGAGAGGATTCAAGCGGATGTTGTACTGACGACACTGTTGAAAGATGATTTGTAAATCATCGAGATGCTGGGTGCATTTCTTGGATCGAGCCATGAGGTCGTCCAAGTAGGCAAGGATGATTTTAGCCAGATCATGAAAGATGTATGTCATTGCTCGTTGGAAGGTTGCATCGGCATTTTTTAAGCCGAAAGGAAAGAACACGATATGCAAAAGTACCCCACGAGGTAATGAATGCGGTTTTATACTGATCGGCTGGGTGGATTTGTATTTGATTATAGCCAAAAAATCCGTCCATAAAGGAGAGAGCCTCGTGGCTGGCGCAGTCGTCGATAATTTGATCGATGAAAGGTGTTGGAAAGTTGTCTTTGGGACATGCGTTATTGAGATCGTGAAAGTTTGTGCAAACACGGATAGTGCCCTGTTTTTTGTCGACGGGTACAGGGTTGGAAACCCATGACGTATAAGCGATGGGGTAAATAAACCCGGCAGCGCATAATTTGTCAATTTCGGCTTTGATAGCCGCGGCTTTGGATGGGTGTAGTGGTCGCTGTTTCTGGCGAACTGGTGTGATGTCGGGCCAGGTGTCGATGCAATGTTCGACAATAGAGGGATCGACTCCAGGAATTTCCGTGTATGACCAGGAAAAAATATCCCTATATTCCACTAAGAGGGCTTTATATGCGTCGATTTCCTGAGAAGTGCAAGCAACTCCAATGATGATTTCTTCGACGATGCCATTTTTAATGGAAATGTCGATTTTGATGGTGGGGGAAATGTTGGCCATATTACCTTCTTCAAAAGCATCAGGGGTAGGAATGGGATGGTTGAACCAATCGATAGGCCATGATGGGATAAAATCCTTGGTTTCGACCGTGTAAATGGGGTTTTGGTTAGGAGGCATGGAGGCTTCCTGTGGAGAGAAGAGTGCGTAGTGATGTAGCGCATCCCAGGAAGAGTCTGGGTGGTTTAGCTCTTCCAGTATTTCCTCATCGCAGTGGAAACGTCAGGAATACAAGGGGTCATGAGGAGTGATCTCGGTGACAGTGGTTGGGTGGTTGCCCCCTGGTGAAGAAACAGGGGGAACACGGTTAGGAGATGGTGCGGGTTCACTCGACATAAACCATATATTGAAGTACTGAGGGGTAACCGTGGTGGTTGGGTGGAGAGTGTCCGTAGGGGAATGAGTAGGAGAATTGGGGGGGTTGCGGGGTAAATCCTCAGAGGCATCATTGAAGAACCATGGAGGCGTTGGGAGTGCCTCAGGCTCGGGAGAAATGACATGAAGATCCTTTAATGACGAGGTAATGTCAATTATCGCCTCTGCGGGTTGGTGAAGCAGGGCCAATTGATGTTGCCTGTATTCAAGGATCATAGGACACTGGTATGTAAAATGAGCTAATGAATCGCAGAGAGAACAAGGGCATATCATATGTTTGTCGATGGAAGTGGTGACATAACGAATGTCAGTGATATTTTTTGAAGAGGATGTAGCAGGGCGTGGGTTGTTCTGGAAGTTCTGGCGCACAGTGGGTCTGCCGAAAGCATGGCAGTGCTGGGCAATGATGGGTGTAATGGCCATACTCTGAACAGATAGCACAAGCATATTTGGTCCTCAACTCTTTACTACTGGAAGGGTTGGTGGTAGTGGTGGGACTAGCAGTAGTGACGGGTGTTGTGGGAGGTTGATTGGGGGGGATCAAATTCCGTAATTCAGGTAGTGATGGGCAATTGTTGGTTTGGTGGCCCTCTTTCTCACATAGTGCGCAAGGTGGTGGGATGCGTGGAGGAAGTGGAGCGATGGGCTCTTTCTTCTTTCTCCTGCCCCCAGCTGTAGCAGGGGGGTTAGTGAGTGGGGGGGTGGTGGGGGTAAGGACCGGAATTGTCATGGGAAGTCCTTCTTGTGGGGGAAGGGATGGTTGAGGGACCATCTCTGGTGGGTGTAAATACCAAACTGGGATTGCTAACACCATATTCGGTAGTGTGAGCATTGCGGCTACCTGAAAATATTCGATACCTGGTGGAGGGTAAAAGAAGGTAATTTGGGTAAGGGGTTGGGGGACTGTCTCCCAGATGGGATTATGCCCTTAAGGGGATGTGGATTCATGGATGGTTGAGGTCGACGAGTGCGCAGGAGGCTCCAGCGGGAGTGGTTCTGCGACTATTGGGACGTCAGGAATGACTGAAGCCTCCTGAGGAGGAAGAGCATCCTCTGTGTGAGTTCCCTTAGATGATACGACGCATACCTGATTAGTAGGATGAAGGAGTGGTGGTGCTCCGTGGTATGTCCGTAACAAGGATGGATCTTTGAAAATCCCAGGACCCATCTCGACGAGTGGGTATGCGTCTTGGTTGGTGTGGATGAGAGGAAGAATGTTATCGAGGTTGGCAGATGGGTTAGGCTCATAATGTGAGACTTGGTTGATGGTCACGATCTTCCCATTGTGGGGGAACATCATTGTCCGAAAGACGGAAGATGCCACTGCCTTCATAGCGTACATGTAGCTATGACCGAACAGGATATTATAATCGAGCGGGGCGTCGATAACTTCGATATCAATGAGAATAGTTTTTCCCCCGAGTTCAACGGGGACATTTTGGAAGAGCCCTTCAGGAGAGGATGGTCATCCGTCATAAGCTTGTAATGTGATGGAAGAGGGTATGAGTTCTGGGGAACCAAGTTTCTGCGATACGGTTTTGGACATGATGCACGTAGAGGCACCTTCATCGATGATACACCAATGAACTGTGATGTTCCGTATTTTTACTAGTATTTGAAAAGCGATCAATGCGGGAGACGAGGTTCTCCACTGTCAAGATCAAAGGTGATGAGTCGAGTATCAGCAGGGTCAACTGCCCCCAAGGCGGAAAGTAGTGATTTCTGCTGCATAGGACAAGTCTGGAGGACTTCCAAGACTGACATGGCAGCCGGGGATTGCGCTAAGTCGTCTACCAAGCTATAGTTATGAGCTGCCCTAGCTTGTGGGTTGTGGACATTCCTACGCAAGGGAATGCGAAGGATGCGTAGTGGTGGTTTGAAGAAAGGGTGAGGGATTACCAACAGGGGTCCCGTCAGTGTAGGGTTTGTCTCTAGAGAGATGGGAACAGACTCAGCGGGGGTATGATACTGACGATTACAGGTTTGGAAAAGGATTTCTTCCTCACTGGTGAGGAGAATTGTATGCTTTGCTGGATTGTTGGGGTTGTGGTATTGGCCCACCTGAGGTGGGGGATGCTGTGTGTCCTATTGGGTGTTTATCACACCTTGATGTGGAATAGGATTTTGTAGCACGACGGGAGGGGGTTGTTGCACGTATTGTTGTGGTGCCTGCTGAGGGGCAGTTTGTGCAGGAGAATGGGGAAGGCTACTAGAATCTTTCAATCGTTTGAAATCAGCGATCTGGGGGAAATGATGAGTGTAATGGCCGAACTCACCATAAAGGGAACAAGGGAATATGGTTTTAACATTATTTCTCCCTTGGCGTTTTTTATTATTGCCGCCTTGGGGGTTTTGGTTCCCCTGGTTCTGGTTGCCCCCAGTGGGTTGGTGTTGTGGGGGTTGATTCCCGCCTTGCCCTGGGTTGTTGTTGTTCCTGTTTCGTCCTTTCTTCTTGGAATTGTTCGATGGATGAGTTGGGTTGGCTGTATTCAACTATTCAAAACTTTGGTATTGTTGAGCAGCAGAAGGTTGAACAAAATTTACCCCCACATGTGGATGTGGGGGAGCCATGGGTTGTGGAGGACCAGGAAATGGGAAGTGTGGATTTTGTGGTGGTACCGATCCATAAGGTACATAGGAAGGTGTAGTGATTTCACTAGTGCTATAATCTGATGTTGAGGGAGTACCACTGTTTGTGGGAATAGGTGGATGTATGGGAGGTGCCGACGGTGGTCCATTGATGGGTGGAGGTATAGTAATAGGATATGGTTGTTGATAAGGAGGTGGGGGGTAATAAGGGGTGCCCCCATATGCTGGTGGGTATTGAGGTGTTCCATACATCGGTGGTGGTTGGGGTTGTGGACCATGGTGTGTGGTGGCACCGATTAGTCCGTCCACTGAGTGAGACATCCCAGGTTTGTCTTGGCCAAATGGCACAAGTTTTGGAAGATCAGGAAGTACCGTGTATAAGTACCCTTACTGTGCATAAATGAGGTCATACTGTTGGGCCTTACTGATGGCTTCCTCTTCGGATTGAGGGAAGGTGGAAGCTACATCCTTTCCAAGGAGAGAGACAAGTGATCTAAGAAACCAGTCGAGACATTGTTGCTTGGTGGTTTCTGCTTTACACAAACTATGTCGCCTACGCCACTCGTGAATATGGCCAGCGATGTGTGTGGATGAGGTTTGTTTGAAGTTAGACAGTAGTTCTAGACCATTGTCATGGCGGATGGGTAATTAGAAGAAGGTCAAGAATGCTTTTTCCAATGACTCAAAGGTCCCATGGGACCCTGATTTTTCTTGGACATACCATTTGGCCGATGGGCCGGTGAGTGTGTGTTGAAATAATAGTAGTCTGATGGAATCATCCATAATGCTGTTGGAGGAGCACCATAGGTGAAAGGTCATGACATGGTTGGCAGGGTCATCGCCTGCCTTTCCTTCAAAATTTGGTATGTCTGAAGGGAGTTTTGTTGGCATTGCAGGCCATGTGGGGTCATGCAATATAGGATCATTGGTGAGTTTGATGAGATCCGGTATGTTGAGAGAGGCCAAATTTGGCATCTGTAGTGGGGGGGAGGATTAGCTCCAGCCATAGTGTGTTTTTAACCTGACCCTTGATGGGGGCTAGGTGGGTTGGTGCTCCCTCCTTGAGAGGAAGTGGTTCCCCTGCTTCCGTGTAAAGGAGAGCGAGTGAACAGATGACCTTGGGAAGTAGACCCAAGTAATGTAGAACCAAGCAAAGATGATCCTAAGATAGTAGCACTTACAGGAGTGTGTGAAGGAGGTGTCGATGAGTGGCATGACCAGATACTCCCCCTAAAATAGGAGGGAGATTGAGCAAGCGTCGTGAACGAAGGGGGTTCTGTGGTTCCCCTATGATGTCAGACTAACTATGTGAATGTGTGCAAAAAAGTGGTGAGAATAATATAGAAACAAGAGCCTTTGCGTTGAATGTTTACACAATATATATATCCAAATCAAACTGTAATAAGATGTGTATCATACATAAAATGATAAAGAAGCATATATGTGGGTAAGTGGGTTTTGTTCGCGTGGGGGAATCAAAAGAAAGCAAATGCTCGTGTCCTAGAAGACGTAATGTCCTTCCTCTCAAATATCACTGGACCTTCCAATAGTACTCAACAGTGGGGTCTGAAGTCACCATAAGAGAAACTAGTGAAGGATGAAATAATTGGTTATAATGAGGGGTAAATGGGGCATATCCCGAAAGAGCTGGCGATATTTCCCAATAGCCACACAAAATCCAATCAAGGTGAAATTGCAGCCCACAATTGCCACCTGGGTAGATGTCCTAAAGTTGGTCACTAGGTACCTCGGTCAAAGTGCGACATTTAGATTTTCGGCCTAAGAAATGGGTCATGGGATGGATCCCATCCAAGAGGTGGGTGCCTCAACGGGGGACGCACAAAACAACCGGACCTTGGCCTTCAACCCTTCACAGGTACCTCCCTGCCTTATGGTGATTGGAACACTGGACTTGGAGGGTTTTCAGTTCCCTATTTGACAACCTCTATGTTTTGACAATGTGAGAACCAGATAATGGGGAGTTATTTGGATGCCTATCCCCGAAATCCTACCTAGACTTAAAAATTTCTTTTGGTACCTCCTATGGAGGAAAACTTAGTGAGTTTTTAGAAAGTTTTTAGATGTAGTTGTTTTGGGAGGTTGGGGGTGCAAACCAACCTCGTTGATTTAAAAATGGGAGTGGATAGTCTCATCAAGAAAAGATGGGGTATTTTCGGAATCCCTTTGGAGGAAACTTACTTTGACCTCCACGTTTCAAGAAGAAGCTATGTGAGTGATAAGTGACTTTTGTGCGTGAGTGAAAGTGTGCCAATTTTTAGTAAATTAGATGTCACCTTGCTGCATGTGGACTTTGCTTGGTCCTTACAAGAGTTTGATTACCTAATTAACTAAGTGCCTTTGGTACAACCTTGTGTAATTCAAAATCCCTAGGAAGCTAGCATGTGGACATGTGGGTCTGTTACTATCCTTTTAACTCCCTATGGTGATGTAGTCTAAGAAAAGCTTGAAACTATCCTAGATTTGAACATGTGGGCATGTATGGGCCCGTTACAAACCTTTAAACTTCCCTAGTGTTTTGATCTAAGAAATCAAAAATTCAAGCACTATCCTATCTTTGTAGAATGTGGGCATGTATGGACCCGTTACAATATTAAGATGTGTTTGAAGAAGAAAACTAAGAGAGGTCCCAAGAAGGGTCGTTGTCCTCTCCTAAAGGTTTTAAACTTTGTTAAGGGAGGTGAAATTGTTTCACAATCTTTTTCTGATTCTCAAGGTCGCTTGAAGGCTTGAGAGAAGAGCATACTAAGCGATTGTAACTCAAATTCTAGTCCCAATGTGAGTTAAATGTGATTAAAAATGATTTCCACCTTATATTATAAGTCAAAACAAGACATCCATGTGGCAAAAAGCAAAGAAAGGAAATTGATTTTATCCTCCTAAGTGCCTATGTGGGTTTGACTAACCCCTTTATATGATGAGGGGACTAAGTGTGGTGCTTCTTTAAAACATGCTTGACATCATTTTTAAGAAGGCAAATGGCCTTCCCCACATCCCAACAACTTACAATGTGAAATTTTTCTCAGATGCGCTGCCCCTAGTGAAGACAGAGGCACACAGAGCGTTGTCACGCGAACAGAGATGAGTCAGAAAGCGCATGCACGCAGAGAAAGGCTGTCACTTAAGTGCATGCACGCACGATGCGCATCTGTGGGGTAGAATACCCGACACTGGTGACAAGAGGTCGAGAAAGAAAAATCCGGATGGATTTCTCTCAATTCTCCCTTGAATTTGATGGTTAGCAGGTCGACTTAGGCTGGTTAGTGAACCTACAAGTTAAGAAAACTAAAAGAAGAGAAAAATAAACCCAAATGAGGTAGGAAATTGATACCTTTCCCCAGTGGAGTCACCAATCTGTTGCACCTCTTTCGTCACCTTGGTGAGAAAATAAGAGGTGCTTGCAAGCTCAGTTGGGTCTTGCTGAGCAGGACAATTGTAGATAAAAGAGTTAGAGAAAGAAAAACAAAACTATAACTAAGAATTAAACTAATAAAAACTAAAATCATAAGCATAGGGACATAGAGATAACAAGAACAAAAAGACCCATGTCACCAATGTTTGAGGCTTGATCTATTGATGAAAACAAAGAACGAAGAAGAAAGGGGACTATGAGTCCCTTCTTCCTCCAAGGGAAGGCTCTTGGACCCTCACTAGTAGCTCTTCTTACAACAAGAAAAAAAAATGAAAATGGTGATGAAAGAACTCTTTGCAAATCCACTCAATGGTGAGATGGATTGCTCAATGAAATGGTGCCAATGTGTTCTTGTCAAGGATGGAGTCCTTAAAACAATATAGGAAGCATAACATTACTTTGAATTCCTTGAGAAAATGAGGTGCATTCATGGATTTTTATAGCATTGCTTTGGGCTTTTGTTTAACTTCCTTGTAGTGTGAAAAGAGGCCATTTAGGGCATTTTTAGGTCTTTGACAAGCCCACCATTTGGATCCAGCCCGGATTTGGAGGTCAAATCGGCTTGGGAGCTGAACCATAAGTGGTTGGGAGGCCGACCACATTCATAAATGCGCCGTTTAGCAGGTGCGCGGCTTTTTGCGCTAACAGGTGTGCATCGTGCGCGTATGCGCGCTTTCTACGTTCCTGTTCCGCGCATGTGCGCGCGTGCCCAACTTCTATAAAGCGCTCTTCAATTTTGCACTACTTTGTATAGTTTTTGACCTTTTTTTGAATGCTGTGATATTAATTCAGGGCCATGAATGACTTCATTACTGTTTGACGATGCTGAGTTCTTGTAACCATGTGCGGACGAAATTTCAGTGATAACACAGAGGAAGAAGCTACAGAAAAGAAAAAGAAAGAACTAAGGGATTTCATAGCTAGAAAAATAGACCGATTAATAGAAGAACGAGAAGATAAGTTGAAGCAACAAAGGACAAGAGAATTAGTTGTCAATGTTCAAAGAATGCAAGAAGGTTTGAAGGACCTATCCATGCAAGAAAAAAGAATGCCCACCCTAGAATTAATAAGATAAGGGATATTAAATTCAAACCCTTTGAGAGAACATCAATAGTGATAAGTCACTACTCTAGGAGAAGATAAGAATAAGAATGGAAAGAGGAATCCAGAAACATCTAGAGAGACTCATATCATAGGAAAGAAAGCAAGGAAGCTTAGTAAAAATAAATCTAGGTTAGTAACGCTACAGGAAGATACAAAGAATAAATGGAAGACTTCACAGACTGGAACCTCGCAAGAGGCAGGTTCGTAGGATTTGAACCTTGCCAGAACAGGAGGACCGCGCAGAATGGGACTTCACCCTGGCGAAGCTATATGACTGTTGGAGGTGCCACGCCCATTAGAACGATGCTCCAGAATGGCTAGGAAATGCATTTATGGGTGGATGGACCACTTTTGGGACGTTGATACCACATCATAACTGATAGATTTGCATTGATGGAATCATTTTTGCCTGTTGGAAGAATCCGTTACTGTACCTCACTTATTTAACCCGTCGGACGCTGCGCTGGGACCACTTTTTTCCACCCGTGATTAATTGAGCCAAGAAGAGAATTGATTGTGTGTCGAGCTATTCTATCATAAGCTATACCTCACCATCCATTTGTCTACCCCGTCTGTCCGTTTGCCTACCTCGACCTGTCTGTTTAAAAGTGAGAATGTTGGGCGAACCTAGTGCATTAGAGAAGTCTGTCGAGGAGGTCCTCAAGAAGATAATGGTCAACATATAGTTATCTAAAGGTGTCCAGGCATCATCGACCAGGGGATTGCAGTATTCCCCTTCGACTCGACGATGTTCTAGCCATGTCAACCCCGTGACCGAGCAACAAAGTAAGCATTGCAACGATATGGATAATGCGAAGAAGATCCCATCGATATTACCAGAGTACATTCCACCATTGGCTCGTACGGTTAACCTTGATAGAATTCCATGCGATTATGAGTACATTATGTTCACTGTGTATATTCCAAAGGGAATACGCGTAGTTGGGAGTCAGTTGGGACAGATCCCGTTACTGAAGAACAACGACTTCAATCTAGGCAACAGAAAGAACTATTCTATGCTCGCACCCCACTAATACTTGACAAAGACAACTGGGAAGATGCCTCGCCTTGTCTCCCAACCATGGATTAAGGAGCTGGCACAGTCCACTCTACTAAATGTGATGAATATTCCCCATTTTGGCCATCTCTAGGAGGTTAACGCTTGCGATAAACTCCTCTTGTCGTGCTACCATGGAGAATACCTATGGCTCGACCTGCGGATTACTGTGGATCTAACGCTGATCCACTTGATTACAGGACTAAGCATGCAGGGACCTGACCCTCAACAATTTTATCCAGGGAAGGCCTCAGACCACTCCCTGGCACAACGCATCAAGGAAGCTTACGAAGAAGTTGAAAAAGGAAAGTGAGGCTACAAGGTAGCCTCTATATAGGATGGAGCAGTGCACCTTGCTTGCCAACTCATAGTTGGTGTTGACATGAAGCTCAATTTTTTACCCTTTTAACCTGAAACTTCACCTTTTTCTAGTCATGGAGTTGCCCTTAGTCCTGAAAATGAGTCAGAAGTCTTTCGATTTTTTTTGGGTTTCAGGATTGGGATTTTCACGAGGTATGATATTTAGTTAGCAACTCTAGAGTCCTAGTGCCGAAATCCCGAAAAGGATTTATATTAAAGTAATAAAACAAAAAAAAGAAAAAGTGGGTGTTATAAGTCTTGACACGTGTTTCACAAAGAATCCTTTAGTCGTGATTAATTAAACTCTTAAATGCGATCAACAATTCATTAATCTTTCGTGATTTGGGTTTTCTTGTGTCAAAGTGCTTTCAAATTGTCAACCCTCGAGCGCCCGATCCCCGAATTTTCGAAAAAGAAAAGAAAAGCAATAAATTACTAACCTCGATTAATTAAAGCATTAATACGAGTGATTAGCACCTAAATTAATCCCATCATGATTTCATGATTCAGGGTTTTCTTATGACATACCTCATGGGTACATGATCCCCGAAATTCCGAAATGCGAAATCGTGAATTTTTAACAAAGTTTAAAACAAAATTAAGTTAGTTTAAAATGGGATTAATAATGACTAAACTACTTTTTGCGTTTCACATTTCGGGATTTGTTGAAAGCAGTCCTTTCGAAACTCCAGTTTGAAATCGTCGATATGCAGCAGTATTAATAACAGAAAAATGGAGATATTTTTGATATGAAGGCGTATATCATGGCATATCTTCCTCATTAAAACATTAATTCCTTATCGCCTATAACAATACGCTCATATTAAGACAAAATAAAGGCTAATAAATGTTCCATAGTTCGAATTTCATTCTTGTTTTTACAAGCAGGAGTGAGTTGCATTTATCCAGGCTTATATATTTTTCCTCTGCAAACAAGTTTTCAGTCTAAACACGAACATTATGGAACCTAGAAAGGAACCTAAGAAAAGTGAAGAAGTAGTTGAAAGCTCGAGACCAAAAGGAGATGTCATGTCTGATACTACACTGCATGCCATTGATTCCATCAAATCATGGAGGCAAATTTTCGAAGGAAAGCAGAGGAAGAAGCTAGAGAAAAGAAAAAGCAAGAACTAAGGGATTTCATAGCTAGAAAAATAGACCGACTAATAGAAGAACGAGAAGATAAGTCGAAGCAACAAAGGACAAGAGAATTAGTTGTCAAGGCTCAAAGAATGCAAGAAGGTTTGAAGGACCTATCCATGCAAGAAAAAAGAATACCCACCCTGGAATTAATAAGATAAGGGATATTAAATTTGAACCCTTTGAGAGCACATCAATAGTGCAAAGTCACTACGCTAGGAGATGATAAGAATAAGAATGGAAAGAGGAATCCATAAATAATTAGAGAGACTCATATCATAGGAAAGAAGGAAAGGAAGCTCAGTAAAAATAAAGCCAGGTTAGAAAAGCTACAGGAAGATACAGAGAATAAATGGAAGACTTCACAAACTAGAACCTCACAGGAGGCAGGTTCGCAGGATTTGAACCTTGCCAGAATAGGAGGACCGCGCAGAATGGGACTTCACCATGGTGAAGCTATATGACTGTTGGAGGTGCTCTGCCCATTAGAACGATGCTCCAGAATGGCTAGGAAATGCATTTATGGGTGGATGGACCACTTTTGGGACGTTGATACCACGTCATAACAAATAGATTTGCATTGATGGAAGCATTTGTGCCCGTTGGAAGAATCCATTATGGTGCCTCACTTATTTAACCCGTCAGACGCTACGCTGGGACCACGTTTTTCCACCCATGATTAACTAAGCCAAGAAGAGAATTGATTGTGTGTCGAGTTGTTCTATTAGAAGCTATACCTCGCCATCCATTTGTCTACCCCGCCTGTCCGTTTGCCTACCTCAACCTGTCTGTTTAAAAGTGAGAATGTTGGGCAAACCTAGTGCATTAGAGAAGTCTGTTGAGGAGGTCCTCAAGAAGATAATGGTCGACAGATAGTTATCTAAAGGTGTCTAGGCACCATCGACCAGGGGACTGTAGGCTTCCCCTTCGACTCGACGATGTTCTGGCTGTGTCAACCCTGCGACCAAGCAACGAAGTAAGCATTGCGACGATATGGATAATGCGAAGAAGATCCCATCGATATTACTAGAGTACATTCCACCGTTGGCTGGCATGGTTAACTGTGATAGAATTCCACGTGATTATGAGTACAGTCTGTTCACTGTGTATATTTCGAAGGGAATATGCGTAGTTGGGACATATCACGTTACTTAAGAATAATGACTTCAATCTAGGAAACATAAAGAACTATTCTATGCTCGCACCCAACTAATACTTGACAAAGACAACTGGGAAGAAGCCTCTCCTTGTCTCCCAACCATGGATTAAGGAGATGGCACAATCCACTGTGCTAAATGTGATGAAGATTCCCCATTTTCTCCATCCCCAGGAGGTTAATGCTTGCGTTAAACTCCTCTTGTCGTGCTACCATGGCGAATACCTATGGCTCGACCTGCGGGTTACTATGGATTTGATGTTGATCCACTTGATTACAGGACTAAGCATGTAGGGACCTGACCCTCAATAGTTTTATCCAGGGAAGGCCTCAGACCACTCCCTAGCACAATGCATCAAGGAATATTACGAAGAATTTGAAAAAGGAAAGTGAGGCTACAAGGTAGCCTCTATACAGGATGGTGCAGTGCACCTCACTTGCCAAATCATAGCTGGTGTTGACATGAAGTTCAATTTTTTACCCTTTTAACCTGAAACTTCACCTTTTTCTAGTCATGGAGCTGCCCTTAGTCCTGAAAATGAGTCAAAAGTCTTTCGATTTTTTTTGGGTTTCGGGATTCGGATTTTCACGAGGTATGATCTTTAGTTAGCAAATCTAGAGTCCTAGTGCCGAAATCCCGAAAAGGATTTATATTAAAGTAATAAAACAAAATAAGAAAAAGTGTGTGTTATAAGTACTGACACGCGTTTCACAAAGAATCCTTTAGTCGTGACTAATTAAACTCTTAAACGTGATCAACGATTCATTAATCTTTTGCGATTCAGGTTTTACTAGGTCAAAGTGATTTCAAAATGTCAACCCTCGAGCACCCGATCCCTGAATTTCTGAAAAAGAAAAGAAAAGCAATAAATTACTAACCTCGATTAATTAAAGCATTAATATGAGTGATTAGCGCCTAAATTAATCCCATCGCGATTTCACGATTCAGGGTTTTCTTATGACATACCTCATGGGTACAGGATCCTCGAAATTCCGAAATGCGAAATCGTGAATTTTTAACAAAGTTTAAAACAAAAGTAAGTTAGTTTAAAATGGGATTAATAATGACTAAACTACTTTTTGCGTTTCACATTTCAGGTTTTGTTGAAAGCAGTCCTTTTGAAACTCCAGTTTGAAATCGTCGATACGCGACAGTATTAATAACAGAAAAATGGAGATATTTTTGATATGAAGGCATATATCATAGCGTATCTTCCTCACTAAAACATTAATTCCTTATCGCCTGTAACAATACGCTCATATTAAGACAAAATAAAGGCTAATAAACATTCGATAGTTCGAATTTCATTCTTGTTTTTACAAGTAGGAGTGAGTTGCATTTATCCAGGCTTATATATTTTTCCTCTGCAAACAAATTTTCAGTCTAAACGTGAACATTATGGCACCTAGAAAGGAACCTAAGAAAAGTGAAGAATTAGTTGAAAGCTCGAGACCAGAAGGAGATGTTGTGTCTGATACTACACCACATGCCATTGATTCCATCAAATCATGGAGGCAAATTTTTGAAACCTTGGACTACGAAATCAAGAATTATCCCAATGATTCTGAAAACAAACTCCGGGACATAGAAGAGTCTGAACTTCACAAAGTATCCATGCTCCCCTGACTCATGACATACAACGATATGATCAGTTGGGATTTAGAAATGATAGATGTGTAGATGAGAAGAATTTTGGACAACCAAGGGGTCGTCATCGGCTCTTTCAGATCGGATCATATACAAGTAATGTACAAACTATCTCCCAATTCTAAGTATGTTTATAATAAAGAGTTTGTAAGGAATTTCAAAGGAAAGAATGCACAGAGACAGATCAAACATACCCCGACATAATCAAAGACTGGTGGAGACACCCAACAAAATTCAGGGCCGATACCCATAATGTTTATTCCATAGCCTCATTAAATGTGTACATGGTCTATGTGGCTATGATGCTATGTAGACTTTTCGGGAAGAAAAGTCCTATCCATTTCCCTGTAGAATGGGTACCCATTTTACATGAAGCAACCAAAGGCTATAGCTTCAATTGGAACAAAATTCTATCAGATAACCTAGCTAAGGAGGTTATGGAGTATCAAACCACGAGATCTAGTGGCCGACCAGTAGCCTTTTACATGTCAGCATATATCATGGACGCTATATGTTTCATGATCCCCTTTCCTTTGATGAATTGGAGTTGGAACCCAACATGCACTAAACCTATTCATGAATATCATTCTAAGCCATGGGAAGAAAATGCTAAGGATTCTTTTTACGAATTTTTTCATTTCATGGTGATACCGGTGCATCAGATGTTGTATGGTTGTGCACCCCCCCGTATTTCAAAGTCAGTTATAGGAAACCTCAACGCGGTTGTTGATTGGTTTAGTGAGGAGAATTTCTTCTATATAAGGGTTTTCAGATGTTCTATCCCTCCTTATGAACTTTCAAAATTCCTCCCTGACATACTGGTGTGCAGGGAGGTAGCTCATCAGATAATAATAGGCAGTATTGGGATAGAACTGAAGACAACTCAAAATAAGTTTTGGCTAGTCTTTCTCGTACATATTGGAAGGTTTTTGCTACTCAACCTGGGTCATTCCAAGGTTGAAGCTGCAACTCTAGAGGAGGTCAAGTTGGTGTATCTCGAACACAGGAAACATGACCCTTATCAAACAGTGGGAGGCCATATGGCTCACTATGGCATGAAAGTGTTTGAACATGAGGAAGCCCCTTGCGATGACATTTTTAAAGGGGTCAAAACATATGAGGAGGTGTTAGACAGGGTACATACATTACCACCTGACTTGAAAACCAATATTCTAACCTTCTAGAGACACAAAAGAAGTGGTTTGCCCAAGGTATTGCAGGGCGAAGCAACAACACCCCCTCCAGAACAAGAAAACATTCCCCTAAGCTTCAGACAAAAAGCGCAGGATAAAGCAGACACCGAGGAAAATCCACAGGGGGCTGAAGGATCTTCACGAAACAAAGAAGTCCCACAGACAAAGAATCCAGGAGAAGAAATAGAAAGCAGGTATGAGAAACCTCCCGAATCTAGTCAATCCACCCCCCCTTCATCATCTACTATTCATGTTCATAACCCCAAGACAATAGGGGAAATAAAATCCACAAAGTTGGGTAATCCCATCACTTCCTTGAACCCTTTACAGTCTACTTTTGGGCTCCCTCAGATAGGAGTTATATATGCTAGTGACCTCAACCCTATTTCCAGGGAAGAAATACCTTCGTCTGATTACTTCTTTAGTAAAAAGAGGAAGGTTGTATTAAAGCAGGAGATGTATATGAGAGAAGGTGGTATGGTAAAGGAACACCGGGTGCTAGTAGATGGGAAAAACTTGGAAGAGGGAGATTTCGCTACTGAGGTAGCAGGCTCCATGGGAGCTCTGGAAACAATAAATCTATTCAGCGTTGACAATATGAGAACAAGGTTGAAACAGAGTAACCAAAGGATAGTCCAGTTGCAAAACCAAATAAAAGATACCGAAAAAAATATCAAAGAAGAAATAAATAAATGTCTAGAGCAGGCCAGAGCCGTCGACAAGCAAGAAATTCAATCACTTAAGTCAAGTCTAGACGATATGAACGAGAAGATGCAAACTATACAAATACAGGTTATTTGACAAGAAGAATCAGTAAGACAACTACGGGCTAAATTGAATTCAATGAAATGCTAGGTTATATATTTGAAATTTTTTCAGGACCAGTCACTAGAAATACAAGCGAAGATAGAAGCCAAGCAACATAGAGTAATATCCCAAGTAGAGATTATTCAGAATTATTTTCAGGAAGTAAGAAATGCTCTTGATAATATTATTTTTAAAGAAAAAGAAGCTAAATCAGCAAGGGCCACTTTTCAAAAGGTAGTTGTATGTTCATAAAATGAAGAAGTGTAAAAAATTACAAAGCTTTCTATCATAGAGCAGATCAGAAACGATATCATGCTCAAGGTGTGGGAAACCAACATAGCAGAAAACAAGAAAATAGCCAAAGAAAACAAATACGATTGTGAAGAAATATTTGATTTGTTGGACAAGGAATCATTAGGTATTGGAAGAGACAATTGCAGTGGGCAATTAGGACAAATAAACATTGTAAGACACCAGTTGAATTTCAAAGAGGGTTTGAACGAAATTCAGATGGAAATTTCACAGTTAAAGGAAATGGATGTTACCCTAATAGACATGTGGCTAGTGAAGCCAAACTTAAAATTTCAATCAATTAAGTTTGTTGGTAAGGGGATCGAAGACCGGCTTCCAAAAATTCATATAAAATTTTATTTATTCGAAGCAAAGGATTTTCCAGAGCCTCCCAGAAATTTTTTACACTTTCGTGAAAAATGTATTGAATGTATTAGGTTGAAAGAAGGAGACACTTCAATAAAACAATGAAGTATCATTTTGAAAATTTATATTATCGAAACAATAGGAGAATAAAAGATAATCATGCAAATGGTTGAGGTTTGCATTTTTGTAACTCTTTTCCCCTAGGAGTTAGGAAATCACCAACCATCAATGTATGGGTGATCTAGTATAAGTATAATTTCAGGAGACTGAAAACGATATTTTTCTGGGCGCATTGTAAAGAAGAATTTGAAGATATTTTTGAATTAATACAAATACAGATTGAAGATTCCAAATCTGGTCAAGTTTTAGTTATGTGCTTCTCTATTGTTTCATATTTTTCATATATCTCCTTAATGAACGCTTAACTACAATTTAGTACAACCTCTACTGTGGTGATTAATCATTCTTGCAATTTAATCGTTTACTACTTTTCCTCTGTATCGATTATCAGTAGATACAAGACTTGTAAATGTTTTAGATTTCAATATCATATGCTTCATTAAGAGTTTTTCTTAACTATTTTCTTCCTCTGTCACAAAGTGAGATTCCTCTTTAATTGATGCCTCACCTTGTTCAACAACTTTATGTTTTCTTTTCGTTTCATGCATATTCCCCTTTTCAAAATTTAGCTCAGATACCAGAAACAAACTTTAGTTTTGTCATACTATTAGTTTAAAGTTTTGGAGTTCTTATTATATGTTTTGAAGTAGAAATAGTGAACCCTTAAAAGGAAACACAAGAATTTATCCTTTCAGTCTTTATCCCTCATGACCGTTCCAGTTACAAGACAAACCAATATCGATCCTGGATTATCAGATCAAACGAGCATTGCCTTAAATTTATTTAACACCATCTTACAGACAACAAATAACCGGGTTGAGTTAGAACGTTCATGGGCAGTAATTGAAAGAGATATTAGTGTCCAGGAAAACTGGGAAGCTAGACAGAGACAGTTAAGAAACCAGCCATAGCCCTTATTTTTTCGGATGCCTTGATGGTGTACTTTAGAGCCTTAAAGTATAAACTCAGGAACAACATCTTTTTGGTGTTGTTGAATGAAGAAATGAATCTTTTCCCTGGGAAGAACGACATTGACACTTTATATCTTTGATAGTGAAAAAATATTGAAAACTTTATAAGGCTACCTTTATCTTTCACTTGGCGACTCCACGATAAATAAACTAGATTTTAACCGAAAGAATATTAGAAAAAACCCAGACGACAAACAAACTTCGCCTATTCCCAATCTTGAATTTTTTTTAAAATCAAGAATATATCTTAAACAGATTGTATCATCGACAAATAAGTTTTATCAACCTAAAATTATATAATCGAACACTAGAGGTCTTTTTAAGGATCAAATACCCCACCTCCTTGTGGGGGATTACATACCAATAAGATTACAACCCTTGAGCTGGGTTTGGTCTCGCCTGATTTTAAAACTGAGATTTTCCCAACCGTTTCTTTCACCAATATAGGTAAAAGGTCCGCATCACTTCCCACTTCGATTAACACTTCTTCACTTCACGAAGTTCATTTTCCTATCTCTCAGAATTCCTACGATCGTACTTTTTTTCTCGACATGAATCCTCTTGATTCCCCTTTATGTTCACCCTGTGAGTCTGAAGAAACTAGTCCACGTTTCCCTAGTTCCCCTTCCTTAAGTTTCTTGTCGCTTGATAACCAATTTCCTGAAACCCTTCCTCATAATATCCAAGAAACAACCTCTAAATCATCAATGGCTATGGCCGGAGGAGGTGCTGTTGGAGGTGGGGATGGAGGAGGAGGAACAGGCGGCCAAGTACCCCCCCCCTTGAATATTTGAAAAGGTGGTTGCTAGATATGCTCCTTTGGTCCTCCTAGTCCCCCTCCATGACTTACCTAAAAACTACATGAAGAATCTTTTGAAATTCACAGGAGAGGGTGATTTGACTGTAGCAGAACATATCAATTTCTTTGACCAATTCGCTGACATCCTTGGACTCGAACATGAATATGTTTACTCTAGACTCTTGGTTCAGACTTTTGAAGGTCATGTGAGAACCTGGTTCCATGGTCTAGCAGCAGGATCTATATCATCATATGAGGAACTTGAAAATGCTTTTATTTGACAGGGGGGGGGAAAGGAAAGACCATCTCTATTATCTAGCTGAATTTGGGGCTCTAAGAAAGAAACACTCTGAATCAGTCCTCAAGTTCACCCAGAGGTTCAATAAATTGTATAAGATTCCAGCTGAGATCAAACCCTCCCAACCTGCAGCGAAAGTAACCTTCGCTGGAGCTTTCGACCCTAATTTCTCCTTATTGTTGAGGGAGAGGAGATCGGTAGCCCTCACCAAGATGCAAGATGATGCCTTAAAAATTGAGTCAAACATGATGGCATCAGGAAAGTTGAAAACCAAATTTGAAACTGGAAACAAAGAAACCAGAAGATATAGAGATCAAGGGGGACCGTCTGGATCAGGAAGATCTTCAGAAGACAAAATGGATGACATGGAGTGAATAATAAAAGAGTTGTCAAATAAGATCTCAAGAATGGAACTAGATCAAGTGAAGAATGAGCACTTTCCAAGAAAGGATTTCAGAAGGAATCCTAACCCTCAAAATCCACCAAGACATATTAAGAATGAAGATAAAAAAATCCAAGCTCCCTTTAAAAGAAAAAACTTTATAGGAGGAGAAGATGTGGATGATTTTGAGGAACTAGAAGAAGACATTAATAATCTTGGCGATGAGTGCCTACAACCTTTTTTAATGAGGAAAGATTATGAAAAATCTGCAACTACAAAAGATAGATCCAAAAATAACAAAAACAACGGTATTATTGAAGATTCAACCTATCAGGGAATTGCAGACGATATAATGGTCGAACTCCACCAAAAGTACAATCTAAGGCCTTGCAACAAGAGCCTCTCAACTCCCCCAGTGAAAAATATTTTTCCGAGGGGTGAAACAGACGAGTCAGTTTCAAAAAACGCTGAAAAACAGACTATAATAACTAGGACCATTGACACACAACCTACCAAGACAAGGTCAACGGAAACATCAGCCGTAAACGCGTAGAAAATGGAGGTCCCTGTAATTGAAACTAAAACCTCACAACAAAGGAAAGATGAAAATAAGGGGTTAGAAATCCAAACCATAGAGGTCGAAAAAACAATAGGAAGTTTTAATCTGGAAAATGAAATAAATAAAATCAAAATCCCTATACATCTTGTCGAACTGGAAAACAATGCAATTTACAGGAAACAAATCACAAAATTAATCATTTTTTCAGAAATCAAAAGTCAGGCCGATGCTATAAATTTAGAAGATGACAAGCCTAACATAATTTTTGGCCCACATTTCGAAGGTGCCAAAGACATTGTTTCCCCTTTCTATATCACTCTGACTGTGCATGATCACTTACTCCATAATTGCATGTTAGATTCTGGATCTTATCACAATGTAATGCCTAAATCAATTATGGAGAGACTTGGTCTTGAAATCACCAGACCTTATGGAGATTTATATTCATTCAATTTAAGAAAAGTTAAGTGTATAGGCATGATAAAATATTTAGTCATTAATCTTGCACAGATACCTGCAAAAGGCGTTATAATGGATGTGGTCCTCGCCGATATACCCCCAAAGTACGATATGCTCTTATCCAGGTTTTGCGGTGCTAAA
Organism: Picea engelmannii; assembly: GCA_009831015.1. Lineage (NCBI taxonomy): Eukaryota > Viridiplantae > Streptophyta > Pinopsida > Pinales > Pinaceae > Picea > Picea engelmannii. Next base: position 40,059 of record ML848483.1, on the reverse strand, counting down.
CTTGGAGGATCCCTCCAACTCAACATGGCATATGCCACGATCTTGGTCTTTGGAGGACAGTTCACGCGTTTGTACAAAGAAACCAGGTTAGCATTCACAGTAAGTGACCCACATAACCAAAATAACTACCCTGTTTATATTGATGATAAAGATTTAGGGAATTGTATTTTATCTATCGATGATGATATTGATGTATGTATAGAGGAAAGTTGTACAAAAAATAAAAAAGAAAAAGAAAAAATAAAACATGATGTATATAGCATTGGTGTTTGGTGGATGTTTTTTGATGGTGCCTCATCTTATTTTGGGGCCGGAGCCAGGGTGCTTTTTGTGGCACCTGGTGAAAAATTTGTTATCCCTTTATCTTATAGATTAGAATGGAAAATTGACCACACTAACAATGTATGCGAGTATGAAGCCCTAGTGTTAGGATTGGAAGATGCCAGGAGAATGAAAATTAAAAACTTGGAAGTCTTTGGCGATGCAGAGCTAATCGTGAAACAGGTAAATCGTCAATACCAGGCCAAACATCATAGGTTAAGGTCTTATCGGAACTGCATTTGGGATCTGATCGAAATTTTTTTCTCCGCTGTTAATGTTCATTATATTCCAAGAGCAGAAAATCAACAAGCAAATGCATTAGCCAAAGCAGCTTCAACGTTCACACCTCCCACTGCTTTCAAATTAAAATACCATATACTAATAAGACATAGGCCTTCCATACCAAATAACATACAACATTGGCAGGTTTTTGAGGACGATGATCAAATCCGAAAATTTTTAGAGACAGTAGAAGACTTTTTTGAAACGCATGCCGACCAAGAAAACTAGAATGACCCTATTTGGATCATGGAGGAAGGCGAAGTCCCCCAAGAGTTTCAAGATAAAATTGCTAACCACTGGATTCTTGTTTTAAAAAATAATCAGATACCTGAGGGTTTGATCCCCTTAGAAAGGATATTTAATCATGATGACATCCCTTTGAATTCTACCTTACAGCCTCAGCCAGAGGAGGTTGAGGATTGCGATATTGGTACCAAAGAAAAGCCTAGGTTGGTGAAATTGTCCAAATATCTGTCTCCCAAAATAAAAAGTAAGTATGCTGAGTTTCTTAGACAATATAAAGACATTTTCACTTGGTCTTATGACGAATTGAGAACTTATGATACTACTATAATGGAACATAAAATTCCTCTGAAACCAGGTGTCAAACCTTTCAAGAAAAAACCCAGACAGATTAACCCTATCCTACTATCGGTAATAGAAAAAGAAGTAAAAAAACTCCTAGATGCTAAAATCATTGTCCCACTGAGATATTCTAAGTGGGTAGCCAATTTAGTCCCAGTGAGAAAGAAAAATGGTGAGATTAGGCTGTGTGTAGATTTTAGAAACTTGAATCGATCATCACTTAAGGATAATTATCCATTACCTAAGATGGACCATGTTTTAGAAAAAGTAGTTGGAGCTAACAGAATGTCGATGATTGATGGTTTTTCAGGTTACAATAAAATTGCAATACATCAAGATGACAAAGAAAAAACTGCGTTCACTACCCCTTGGGGTACCTTTATGTACGACACAATGCCTTTTGGTTTAATGAATGAAGGGGAAACTTTCCAACGAGCCATGGATATCACTTTCATGGGAGAAAGAGATAATTTCATCGTTATCTGTCTTGATGACCTGACTGTTTTCTCTAAATCGGATGAAGAACATCTAACACACCTTAAACAAACTTTCGAGAAGTATCGCAAATTTGGTTTGTCACTTAATCTCAAGAAATCCCATTTCGCAATGTAAGAAGGTAAACTCTTGGGTCATATCATGTCTAGAGATGGAATCAAAATCGATCCCGAAAGGGTCGAGGCGATAGATACCATAAATACTCCTAGAAACGTAAAAGAAATTCAGTCTTTTTTAGGAAAAATAAACTTCTTGAGAAGATTCATCCCTAACTTTCCCGAAATTGTAAAATTGATTATAGATATGCTTAAAAAGAACAGTGAGGTGAAGTGGACAAACGAAGCCAAAGTGTCATTTCAACGTATCAAGAAAGTAATAAGCGAATCACTAGTCCTGGAAAGCCCGGATTACACAAAAGAGTTTTTGATTTTTTCTTTTGCCTCTGAACATACAATCGCAACTGTATTGTAACAGAAAAATGAGGAAGGTTTTGAGGGGCCTATTGCATTTTTTGATAGAAGTCTTAGAGACACTGAGCTGAAATATGACATATTAGAAAAACAAGCTTATGCAATGGTAAAATCTCTCAAGGCTTTCAGAACCTACGTATTGCACTCAAAGATCATTGCTTATGTGCCTTCAAGTTTTGTTGAAGATATATTGGTTCAGCCAGACAATGACGAAAGAAGAGACAGGTAGCTGGATAAAATTCAGGAGTTCGACCTGGAAGTCAAGCCAACTAAAATTATCAAAGGTCAGGGTTTGGCCAAATTGCTAGCCGAATCAAATCTAAAATCACTTGGGATAAATCAGCTACAAGAGGAGGAGGGTTTTCTAGAAATAGACAAGCTTGATGTCACTGCACCCACAACCGAGATTCAGGACAAGTTCTCTACTTCAGTCTAGTATCACAATATCATTTCTTACCTACTGACCCTTCAATGTCCCAGTGAGTTAACGCCATATAAAACTAGGACACTGAAATTACACACTGTAAAATATTGTATCATAGATGGTAAATTTTATTGGAAAGACCCCCTGGGTTTCCTGCTGAGTTGCTTAGTCGAGGCCGAAACAGAAAAGGTTATAGATGAATTCCACATGGGAGTGTGAAGAGGACACCATTCTTGGCAGGAAACGGCTTATAAAATCTTAAGAGCCGGGTATTACTGGCCTAAATTATTCACAGATGTAAACACTAAAGTATGAGCTTGTACTCCTTGTCAATTGTTTACAGGAAAACAAAAACTCCCAGCTTTACCTTTAGTTCCGGTTAAAATTGAAGCTCCATTTCAGCAACGGGGTCTTGATTTGATTGGAGAAATTCATCCACACTCCAGCACACAACACAAGTGGATTCTAACTTCTATAGACTATTTCACTAAATGGGTAGAATCTATTCCCACGAGAAATGCAACTAACTAAGTAGTAATCAGTTTCCTAGAAGAAAATATCTTATCCAGGTTTGGCTATCCCCGAAATATAGTCACTGATAATGCCCAAGCATTTAAGTCAATGGCCATGGTAACCTTCTACCAAAAATACAACATCATATTAGGACACTCTACAACTTACTATCCACAGGGTAATTGCAAGATACCAGATATATAAAATATGCAGAACATAAATGAAATGCTAGAAATGACAGAATAACAGTAAAATATCCAGCATAATCTTCACAATACACTGAAATGATATACCAAATAGCAACAGAAATAGCACTTTGAATCAGATAGCAATGTTCACAGGCCTCTTCGAGGGGGCAACCTCCAGGCGAGCAACGCTCTGTTACAATAATATCCAAGCTAGGGTTTTTCATACCCTCGACCCTTATTTATACTAAATATGTCTATTAGGAGAAGCATCTAGAGGAAGATCATTCTAGAAGCGGAAGCTTCTATTAGGTCTTCTTACATCCGCCTTATTCTATTTTATTGAAGGGTCTTATAATATTGACCTTTATTACATCCGAATACATTGATCTACCTATGTGCGGGTTAGGACCTTCACAGTAATGGTCTGGCTGAATCGTCTAATAAAAGTCTGATTACTGTGATAAAAAAGGTTTTGACTGAAAATAAGAAAGCATGGAATATCCATTTAAAATATGCTCTATGGGCTAACAGGATAAGTACCAAAAGATCAATTGGGATTTCCCCTTTTCAGATGGTATATGGCATCGACATCATTTTACCAATAAATATTTCTCTGACCGTAATGAAACTATGGTAAGATTCAAATGAAGAACCCAACGACGTTACCAGGAGGATAAACCAGCTGGTTGAAGTTCAGGAAAACCGAGCCGAAGTAAATGAAAGGTTACAGAGATATCAGGATAACATGAAGGCCTTATTCGATCGAAAAGCTAAATATAGAGATTTCCTCCCTGATGATCTGGTCCTGAAATGGGAATCCAGGAAAGAAGACACTGGTAAACATGGAAAGTTTGATCCAATCTGGTCTGGCCCATATAATATTTCGGCTTCTGAGGGAAAAAATGCTTTTTTATTAGAAAATATCGATGGAGACATTCTCAACGCCCCTGTAAATGGGCGACACCTTAAACACTTCATGCAGTAATATGTTTCTGAATTATCATTGTTCATACTGGTTTGTTTTCATGCTTACTCTATAGTTCCATTTCCTTCGGTAAGTTTTTCCATTTCTGAAAAAAAAATAAAATATATTGATTCATAATATTTCCTAACAATTAGTATGCTAATTTATTTCGCAGGAAAGTTGTTGACCAACCAAGAAAATAGAGATGCTAAAAAGGTGACGGGCACAAATAAATGTATTAAATATCTTGAAATGAAAAAGGTAATAAATTAATAGCCTTTTTGGCCGACAACATAAGAGTTACCAAGGTATGAGATTCTGCTCTAAAAATTCAAGCTAAATTACTCTGAGAGATACAAATGAATAAATCCTTAGCTCAATTGATGCTAATGTTATCACTGAAAATTTTCAAAATAAGGAAGTAAAAAAGAAAGGGGGACTTAAGGAAAAGTTATAAACACTAACTAAGAAAATCTTTAAGAGTGGTCATGTGTGCAGTAGTTTTTCTGAAGCCCTTTACTTTCCCCTTAGTCACGGTAAAGATCGCTTCTCGCTTGACCCTGGATGTTTTATCATAAGTTCCTTGAGTAAAGAAATGTCTCACTTTGGTTTCAAAAATTCTCAAACAAACCTTCAAAAATGAGAATAGGTTGAGTTTATAGTTCTTTAACTTTAGCTGAGCCAGAAGTATGTCTAGGTTAATCCTAACCTTATTAACCTTCCTAACAGGAATAAATTGATTGGTTTTGTTCAAGGAAATTCCTTAAAAAGATGTCAAGAATTTTCCCTCAAGAATTTCCCTGAAGCCCATGATGTTTGAAGGCAAGAGAGAAGGTTAGTCCAGAGATTGATTTTTAAGTGAGTTGACAGGTCTCTGTTGTTAAAAAATTCAAGCAGATATCTTCCCGAGTATATTACATACTGATTGATTTCCCCCACTTCATATTAAAAGAAAATATATACACACATATGGTGAAAGGAAATTCAATTTTGATTGGCCCCATCTAGTCCAAAGAGATGAATAAAGTAAATTCATTATATTGATTGCCCTCATCTCAACATTTAAATGCTAGAAAACAATGAAGTGCTGAAAGGAAATTCAATATGGGAAGTCTGATAACTTCACCGGGGTACTGAACAAGCTCGTTGGCAGTGAACCAATATCTTATATCTGATAAGGTTGTTATACATGAATTACAAGATGCTATGGTAACTTTTCTTCTTTCAGTTGGATTCACATTATAGGTTTCTGGGATCCCCTAATTTGACACATTGAAATCACTTTAACTTGATGGAAACAGAATCAGGTGAAACCTAGTATAACGATTAATTTAGTTTTGATTATCTTACACAGATCTGAGGTCATTTTCAGAAAAGGAAATCTATTGATAACCTAACTCGAGAACATCAAATGTTTTATTTTTGAAGAATTTTCAAAATCAAATGTGGAGATCCTAAAATCCTGTTTCGATTTTTCTCCTGGTTTGTTTCACAAAGTTGAATTATTGACCCCATTTACCCAATAAAGGCACCTGGTATACATGTTCTTCTTGTACCACAAGGAAACAATATCCCTAGATGGAGCCTAATGTTGACACGAAGTTTAATTTTTTACCTTTTTAATCTGAAACTTCACCTTTTTCTAGTCATGGAGCCGCCCTTAGTCCTAAAAAAGAGTCAGAAGTCTTTCAATTTTTTTTGGATTTCAGGATTCTACTTTTCACAAGGCATGATCTTTTGTTAGCAAATCCAGAGTCCCGGTGCCGAAATCCTGAAAAGTCTTTATATTAAAGTAATAAAACAAAAAAAAGAAAAAGTGGGTGCTATAAGTCCCAACGTGCGTTTCACAAAGCATCCTTTAGTCATGATTAATTAAACTCTTAAATGCAATCAACGATTCATTAATCTTTCGCAATTTGGATTTTCCTCTGTCAAAGTGCTTTCAAAATGTCAACCCTCGAGTGCCCGATCCCCAAATTTCTGAAAACAAAAATAAAATCAATAAATTATTAACCTCGATTAATTAAAGGATTAATACAAGTGATTAGTGCCTAAATTAATCCCATCATGATTTCGCGATTCAGGGTTTGCTTATGACATACCTCATGGGTACAGGATCCCTGAAATTATGAAATGTGAAATTGCGATTTTTTAACAAAGTTTAAAACAAAATTAATTTAGTTTAAAATGAGATTAATAATGACTAAACTACTTTTCATGTTTCGCATTTCAGGATTTGTTGAAAGCAGTCCTTTCGAAACTCCAGTTTGAAATCACTGATATGCGATAGTATTAATAATGGGCAAATGGAGATATTTTTTATATGAAGGTGTATCTTCCTAATTTAAAACATTAATTCCTTATCGCCTGTAATAGTACACTCATCTTAAGACAAAATAAAGGCTAATAAACATTCAATAGTTCGAATTTCACTCTTATTTTGTCAAGCAGGGGTGAGTTTCATTTATCCAGGCTTATATATTTTTCCTTTGCAAACAGGTTTCCAGTCTAAACGCGAACATTATGGCACCTAGAAAAGCACCTAAGAAAAGTGAAGAAGCAGTTGAAAGCTCGAGCCCAGAAGGAGATGTCGTGTCTGATACTACACCACATTCCATTGATTCCATCAAATCATGGAGGCAAATTTTCGAAACCTTGGACTACGAAATCAAGAATTTTCCCAATGATTCTGAAAGCAAACTCCGGGACATAGCAGAGTCCAAACTTCACAAATTAGCCACGCACCCACGACTCATGACATACAACGATATGATCAGTTGGGCTTTAGAGAGGACAGACGTGCAGATGAGAATCATTTTGGACAGCCAAGGGGTCGTCATCGGCTCTTTCAGACCGGAGCATATACAATTAATGTACAAACTGTCTCGCAATTCTAAGTACATTTATAATAAAGAGTTTGTAAGAGAATTTCAAAGGAAAGAATGTACAGAGGCAAATAAAACATACCCCGGCATAATCAAAGACTAGTGGAGACACCCAACAAAATTCAGGGCCGATACCCATAACGTTTATGTCACAACCTCATTAAATGAGTACATGGTCTATGTGGCTATTGTTATCACTGAAATTTCGTCCGCACAGGGCGATAAGAACTCCGCATCGTCAACACAGAAAAACAGTCGTTCATGGCACAAGGATTAATTCCACAGCACAACAAAAGGGCCAAAACTATGCAAAATGGCCAAAAAATTACAAAGCGCTATGCACCCACGGGGCGCGCACGCGCGCGCACAACATCTTCGTACTTGGAGCGCATATGCGCGGCTGTGGGGTGAAAAACCCGCGCGCCTGCCAAACGATGCATTTATGAAACTGGTCGGCCTCCCAACCACTAATGGATCGGCTCCCAAGTCGATTTGACATCAAATCCGAGCTCAATCTGCGT